>CAKAKR010040296.1:0-33883 GCA_916700685.1 Adelosebastes latens | reverse complement strand
AGCAGAACAAGAAAAAAAGCCATGGACATCCTGACCTACAGTCGTCATCCTTTATTCACTCAGTCTGAGACACGGAGCGCCTACAGGGTCTTTGGCAACCAAGAATATTTTTCAAGAAATCTTTTATTTCAGGTGCCATCTGAATTTTAAAGACACAGTGAAAAAAAAAACATATTTCTAAACATTTTCCGAGTTCCACTCCTGTGGTCAGTCATGCCTTGGTATACACCAAATATATGTCAAATAATCGTTTTAGAGTGTTTTTATATCAAAATGTGCTAACTGCTCGCTTGTATGTCACAGTAGCTAGCAGATTATGGGTAAGGGGATCTCAGTCAGCAAAAATGTTATTTTCTAAAGAGTGTGGTTGTGCTCTGATATATCCATTTCTTTGTCATCTTCCTCCTGCCGATCTAACAGCATGGGGTAGGGCGGTGTGGGTGGAAGCCAAATGTGACATATTTACCAAGTCACACCCACATCTGAACAAGCCAATCAAATAGAAAGGATTTCATTTAAATCCCTCTCATAGATACACCCCACCCACATAATGTGTCACTTAACAGGAGATAAAGACGCTCTAAATAACAGCTACCATTATTTGTTCTGCTATACACTATATGGCCCGGCTCCAATGACGGGAAATCTTAATGCTTCAGCATACAATGATATTTTAGACAATAGTGTTCTTCCAACTTGGTGTTTGGCTTGTTCCTATTTTAACATGACAATGCCCCAAACCAGTTTTTCTTGGAAGAACGTGACTGGCCTGCAGAGAGCCCTGACCTCAACCCCATCCAACACCTTTGGGATTAACTGGAACACCGACTGCGAGCCAGGCCTCATCACCCAACATCAGTGTTGGACCTCACTAATGATCTCGGCTGAGTGGGAGAAAATCCCTGCAGCCAGGTTCTATCCAGCCTCCCACATGTGGAAAGCCTGAAACCAAAAGAGTGGAGGCTGATGTAGCTGCAGGAAAATGCCCATGTAGCATGTTCAACAATCACATGTGGGTGTAACGTTCGGATGTCCATGTAAATTGGACCTTACGGCATATGTTATTTTTTTGAACATGTATTTAAGGTCTTGGTGGACTGAAGACAATTTCTCATGGGAAAATAATGTATCTTACCCCTTCTATTCATGGGTCCGTTTCACAAAAGCAATTTGTGTTCCTCGCTTATGTGCAGATGGAAATGGTGGTAGTCACATTTCACTGCCATACTGCGCTCAAAAGATTGTTGCTCACAAATTGCAGATAAATCTTTGAGTCCTTGAAGGCTCTTGCATGCTAATGCATCGGTCACACAAGTATGGCATTTATTTTGATTAATGAAACATGTCAAAATGAGCGAGAGCGATTGATTAAAGTAAATGTTTCATACTTCAAATATTGCAGGCATGAATGCCGCAAATTTGGTGTAATGGGCTGACACACTCTCGCCAGGGTAAACTATCAAACACAAACACCTATCAATAAAGAGCTCAAATTAATACAATTAATTAAATTCTATAATTATGCTAAATAAATTGATAGTTTTGGAACAAAATATCATCACGTCATGCAACTCTGAGCAACTGAAAATGTTGAAACATCCCCCTAAAAACATTGAAAGTTAATACAAAATTTTATAAGATGAAAATACCCTCCAATCCCCATCAAAGTTGTATTTTCATCTCTCCTATGTGTGCACTTCCAGCTGCCTGACACTGCTGGGAAACTACCAGCTCAGAGGACTTTTGCAAACACTATCCAGCCAGAGACCGAGGGATTTTTGAGTCAATCTCCAGTCAGTTTGGAAAACTCACAACTCATGAAGTGCCCCCGGGAGTAAAGCAGTCACTGCGATTAGCATCCTGTCTACAATGTCACTGGAGACATACACCCTGCTGTGTGTGCAATACTTCAAAAGAGAAAATGTCAAATGCCTCAACTCTTCTACCACCCGTTAGGAAAAACTCACTCTCAGACTTCCTTAATGTACCTGTAAGATAGGAGTCAATGTCTTCTTACAGACATGCCCACTTTATGAGAATCACATGCAGTTTGGGGCAAGTCATAGTTAAGTCAGCACACTGACACACTGACAGCTGCTGTTATGATTTGAGCATATTTTTTTATGCTAAATGCAGTACCTGTGAGGGTTTCTGGACAATATTTGTCATTGTTTTGTGTTGTTAATTTATTTCCAATAATAAATATATACATACATTTGCATAAAGCAAGCATATTTAAGTATTAAATACTTGACAAATGTCCCTTTCAGGTACATTTTGAACAGATAAAAAAATGAAATTAATTTGCGATTAATCACGATTAATTATAGACAATCACGCGATTAAATATTTTAATTGATTGACAGCCCTAGTTAGAACAAAATAACAGATCAGAGATCAGTAATCAGATCTTACATTATTCCTCATCTATATCTCTACCCTGCAATACAAGAACAATGCTGTTCCTTTATCTCCATGTCTTCTACATAGATCATCAACTAGCGAGGATGCTGACGTTTTGCAATGGAAATGTAGCTTTAGCCTCAGCTTTTTAGCACATATCATATATGTAGCCATTGTTTACATTTAAGACCACGATTCTCTTTAAGGAGTCAGCTGAAGACGGCATTTTCAACCAACTCACTGAGGCTTAAATTGCCAGCTAGTTACAGTTTTGTTGCATTGCTGCTCTCAATCACATAAAATGCGATGTGCAGTTTACAAAAATATCTCAAACCAGACACCGAGTGAGATTGATTGGATTTGGTCTAGGTGGCACAAATTATGTTGAAGACACATCCACTCCAGTTAAAAATATTTATACAAGACTCAACTTTATGAATGTGCAAAGATAAGACGGGGAAAGCCTGAAGGAAAATAAATGAAACAACTTGAGTTATTAATATGTTTTTAAATCATTATGTGGCTCACTCTATCGTCGCTTCTTATGACTGTTTGTGTCGAATAAATATTTACTGCAAACACAATCCAGCAATCAAATCTGTGCTAATAAAGTGAGATAAAATCAGCTTTCATTTCCCTCTTAAAACACCTGAAGGTGTTGGGTGTTTGCTGTGATTTATAGATGATGTAGGGGAGAGCTGGGTGAGATGTGCCACTGCTTGAGGAATCTTTAAAGCAACGGGAGCAGTCATGTAAGACATGCACAGTATATCAGGAGGTCGTGCGTTACTGAAAATCAGATCTCTAAATAATCCGTTTGGAAAAGTGAGATAAGATTGGTCTTGGTTTTAAGTACTGATCTTTCTGAGTCAATGCCCTCAGGTGAAAAAGAGGTAATCTTACTGCTCCGTAGGTAGGCCAGCCATCCTGCTGATCTTCCTCAGTCATGTCACAGTAGAGTATACTGTAGCTATACTGTATATGTTAGCTAATTCCCGTTGACCTCCCCGGAGTATGACTGCTACTGTAATGACTAAATAAAGAAATTATTGCCATTTAAAGTACCTGGACAGTTACACTTAATCAAACTTCAAATGAATCCCTTCAACAGCCACTGACTCACTTAAAATGTGCTGGGACCAAGTTACCCTGAAATCTACAACACAGGTAATGAGTTGTGTAAGGTATGAGATAAAAAAAAAAAAGTCACAATTTTACACAAAGATTATCTAACACCATGTAGATTAAAGAAAACAAACCAGATTATATCAGACATGTGCAGACATGGTTGTGGACTGTCGTGAAGAGGTTACGGAGGGATCCAACTGATAAGACGATGGTTTTTGTTTTTTGTTGGGTTTCTTTGTATTTCAAGAGAATATTCTTAATCTTTTATAGTATTGAACGTCTCAAATGTAAATTTGAGTGTAACTGAAATGCAACTTTGTCTCCCTTTATTGACACACATGTTGTTGCTGGATTGATTTTGCATCCTTTGTCAAGAAAAAAAAGGCACAATCAGAACATCTGCTGTCGTGATCAGACACCACTGACTGATTTAAAAAGCAAATTAGTAGCTCCAGTTTCTTGACCTTCTCTTTCCCTCTTATCTTTGTGCATTCATAAAGTGAAGTCTTTCAGCTTCATTATTAGTGGCTAGGTCTTTGTGATTCAAGGGTAGATCTTGTTATAGTCCAGCATACTGGATTTAAACTGAAACAATGACTATGAAGTTAAAGTGCTGACACAGCTTTAATGATAATACTTTGGAGGCGTTTGATGACTATAACGATTATATGATGATACATCAGCATATTAGCACGCGAGTGCTGCTCAGACAATCATCATGTGTCGTCATCTTAAAGGGTAACTTTGGTATTTTTTAAACCTGGACCCTATTTCCCCATGTTTTTGTGTCTAAGTGACTAACAGGATGAATAGAAGCAACACGCACATCACTCGCTCAAATAAATACGGACGGACATGGAATTCAAAGACCTCATCCACAATGTCGAAATGTTGTATTTCTGCTCTTAATCATATAAAATGTGATGTGCAGTTTACAATAATATCTCGAACCAGACACCAAATGAGATTGATTGGACTTGGTCTTGGCGGCACAAATAAGAGACAGTCTGAAGGAAAATAACACAAACAGCCTGAGTTATTAATACGCTTTTCAATCAGTATGTGGCTCATTCTATCGTCACTTCTTATGACTGTTTGTGACGAATAAATATTGACTAAAAAACACAATCCAGCAATCAAATTTGTGCCAATAAAGTAAGATAAAAATCAGCTTTCGTCTCACTCTTAACACACCTGAAGGCGTTGGGCGGTTGCTGTGATTTATAGATGATATAGGGGAGAGCAGGGTGAGATGCACCACTGGTTGAGGAATCTTTAAAGCAACGGGAGCAGTCATGGAAGACACGTACAGTATATTAGGATGTCGTGCGTTACTGAAAATCATCAGATTATATCTCTCACCATCAGTCTCCCGAGCTTCACGGCCTTGAAGCAGCTGCTTCACCCTCCGCTGTCTGTTTCTGTCTGTTTCTCTCTCCCTCTCTGTCTGTTTCTCTCTCTCTCTCTCTCTCTCTCTCTGTGTCTGTTTCTCTCTCTCTCTCTCTCTCTCTAATTTGTACGAGCTCTTCATCCGTATACTCTGACTCAAATAAATACGGGAGGCTATCAAATTCAAAGACCTCATCCACATTGTGGAAACCATCTAAATATTCATCCATGACATTGAAGATCTTTTTTATAACACTTAGCTACGCTTTCTGTACTCCACTCAACAAACTCAAAAACACAACAAACTCTGTCCAGCTGGCACCCTACGTTTCAACCATGAATCGTGTAAATCGCCAGATTTCACAACGAGACTTCTCTTTGAGCGAGACTCTTTCCATAATGTCAGACACTTATAATAACAATCAGAGCCTGTCATGACAAAAAAAAAAGCACTTTTAGTGGACTTAATGAAAACTATGACGAAAAATGTTCATCGACAACCTTTGTTTCCATGACTAAGACGAGGCGATGAGACGGCACCGACGTCATTAAACACGGTGATATCAAACATGAAATATCGTTGTCGTCGACTAAAATTAGACTAAAACTATAAAGGATAAAAATGACTAAAATGTGACTAAAACTAATAAGCATTTTTGTTTTAAGACTAAATCTAAAATAGCTGCCAAAATTAACACTGGTGCCAAATTGCCCCCATAGGATTACATTGCAGCCAGTGAGCGGCAGCCATCTGTAGCATATTCACTCAATACTGGACCAATTTCAGAAGTTGTTGTCCCTATTAGTCACTTTAACACAAAAACATGGGGAAATGGGGTCCAGGTTGAAAAATGATCCTTTAAGGATGGATGACATCTGCAACTACACAGCTTAAACCCAGGACAAACATAAGACTATGAAAATTCTCCAATAGTGGCTGACGACGCTGTGTGTTGCACCTCAAAGTTATAATTAGAGACAAACATTGTTTTTCTAATTTCCTGCCAGCTTTTTTTATAGTGTGTTTTTTTCCCCGCCTCTTATTTGAATTAGCCTTTTATTTGCTCCAAAACAACAGGACCGTGTCTATTATTTAAAACCGCGTCATTATCTGAGTACTGACAATTTAGGGCACTGGTAAAATAGTCAGTGAGCTAAATTCATAATAATTGAAAGATGTAATGTTCATGCCTGGACTACAATCCTTTCAAATTGCAGTTGGGAAAAAATACAGAAGATGGCAAAACTTATAACAAGTTCCTTACATTTTGGACATACAAGGGTTATGCTGGAAAGTGACGAAATTAAAGTGTAGTAGTGCTGTAATGAGCACATTTAGAGAGGATGTCGGAAAGGGGCAAAACAAGAAAAATGAAACTTTGTCTGTGAAGTTCAGTTAATTTCTAATTAGCTGTCCTATAATTTGCACTTAAAACTTGGTCATAAACAACTTTGGAAAACTATAATTAATGCACTTAATCTAAAAACCGAACACAAACATACAGAGCCCCAATAGTAGTAGAGTATTTTGTCACTTTTCAAACAAGTCCCAGCTGCACAAACCACCCCCACTCTCTGCAGCTTCTGTGCATATAAAACACTGCTATTCTCATGCTGTGTTCAGCCGTACCTGTCGGCATTGCAGGATGTCTGTCACCCGCAATGGCAGACGGACTTCTTGTTACCATGGTGACTTTCATGAAATGGAATTTAAAAAATGGTTTATATCTAAACCAGGGGTTTGCACAGCTTTAGGATAGAAGAGGTTTTTGTCTGGCTTGATTAGACAAATGAGCAACTAGCAGGATTAAGTTTCATCATTTCTAGACACTAAACCTTTAACGAAAACACTCCAATTTAAATTTCATATCTGATGCCTAATCTTCACTTTTAAAATTTTCGTTGCATTTCGTTTTGTAGAAAACTACTTTGGGAAAAAAAAACATCTATGGATTAAAAGATGTAATGCCTTTATGTACCTAATGTACTGTAAAAATAAATGGACTTGCATTTTATCTAGCGCATTGTAGTCTTCCAACCACTCAAAGTCCTTTACACTACATTTACCCCATTCACAGACACATTCATACACTGATGGCAGTGTATCTCGCATTTAGCACCTTTAATCAACAAAGTTAAAGCTGTATCTAAAAAGATGATTTAAGATGCTTTAACCCAACTAATCATTATTTATAGAAAATAAGATGACAATGTTAACTTCACTTTCTGTGGGGAACATTTAATTTGGAACAGTACTGTGGAGTAAACATTGATGGATTATTGCCAATCATACCCACCTACGATGTTCAGCACAATGGAAAATCTTTCGTTTTGTTTAATTGGACTAGGATTCAGGGCCAAAACAACTTGATTTCTAGAAAAGTTTATTTAAAAAGTTTTTCCAAAAGTTGGTATTCGTTGTCACTTACGGCTGCCAAAGTGAATATATTTGGTAACATTTTTGTTTTTTGGAATACATTAAATTAATAAATAAATACATGGAGGCAGAGAAGGCGAGCATATTATAACAGAGACAATGGTGAATTACAGTTTACATCATTAACTGCATTTTGACGATCATACATGGCATTTTGTACACTTTTCTTTCAATCATAACAAACCACCCTGCACGTACAAGACCATATGCACCACAGGGTCAGATATAGCCCTATTACTCAACATATATGCTAATGGAATCCTGGCAGGCCATTTCATCACTGCGTTTAAGGTTTCGCTGGTGTTCCCCCTTGCAGGCACAAAATGTGTGTGTTTACTTCCCCTTATTATTCAGCTGTTTTCTGTAAATGCCACTTATTTACAGGTGGCACTACGTCCAGTTCCTATGGTCTAAATACTCTTTCAGAGTCTTCTCTATTTTTCCTTGAATAACTGTCCTTTTGCAGAAGAATCATGTTGTGTTTAGTCTGAAAATCATTAATATGATATGTCTAGAAAATTAAATGTCTTCAAAATGTTATTTGTCAAAACCACATCATATGGCTACAAAGACAGCTTCAAAAAGCAAGGCAAATTTATTTATTTTGCACTAACTAGCAAGTAACTGAAAGTACTCAAAAAGAAGCTACAAAGATGAAAACACGTAGACAAACAGTGCTGACGACCAAAGTGGGTTCAGACGTGTTTACGACCGAGTTCAGAGGGACCTCGTCCGGGAAAAAGACATAAAGCCAGCTGGCTGAAGTTCAACCCCTCTGGCTAGTCCTGTCTGTTGTCTCCACGTCAGCACTGGACTGTGATGGCAGACTCTACACCGACAGACGCAAGAGCAAAAGTCTAAAGTCTAAAGTCTAAAGTCTCTTTTATCGTGCAGCTGCCCGGCTGGACTGAGCCACATGTTGCACCCAAGAAAGCTGGAGGACAGCAGCATATTTCTTTCTCCTCTCAAGAATTGTTTGTGCAAAAAAAAAGAAGGGGCAATCGAGCTTGATATTTCAGTGCGCTGTGGTAATCGGTAAGAAGTAATGATACGCAGATGTGCAAAAATCAAAGTCCAGACCTAAACAACAAATAGGTTTTTGGCAAACTCCATCTGCTGATGATTGAAAAGCTCCAGAATCCAGATCAACCTCATTGTAAAGAGAAACCAATGTTGACTGCGGTGAGAGAAACGACATGAGCCACAGTTTTGTGGACAAGTTGTAAGACAAAAACACGGACAACTCCCAGACCGGACAACGCCGTGATAGCGACCTGTCAATCACAAAGTAGCCACGCCCTAAAGCATACCCTGCTTTATGGTCTATTTGACTCTAAATGGGACCATAATTTACTAAATGAACATCATGCTGTATTGAAGAAGACTTGAAACTAGCGATTGAGACCATAAACTCATGTTTAGATTGTTTACTGAGGTAATAAATCAAGTGAGAAGTAGGGTCATTTTCTCATAGACTTCTATACAATCAGACTTATTTTTGCAACCAGAGGAGTCGCCCCCTGCTGGCTATTAGGAATAATGCAAGTTTCAGGCACTTCCGCAATGGCTTCACTTTTCAGACCTGGAGGTTGCCCACTGTCTTTAACATGGTCACTTGGTACGGAGACTTGAATGTCAAATGTAAAGGGAAACTGTCAAGAGTGGTTAACACGGCCACTAAAATCACAGGGAAACCACAGATGCAACTAAGCAGCAGGCTTGTACTGAATACCAAAAAGAAAGCTCTTGACATTATAAGTGATCCATCCCATCCATTATATCCACAATTTGAATTGCTTCCCTCAGGAAGGCGCTTTAGACTGCCACGAGCAGCCACAAGTGTCTACAAGAAATCATTTGTCCCCGGCGCAGTTAAATTAATAAATACATATTTAATCGTAGCCCACAGGGCCACCCCCTCACCCCATGCTGAAATTGCACATTTGTCTCATGTTTGCTGAATTTGCACACTGTACATTTGTAAAAGGTCTACTGAACTGTATTTGACTGTGTATGAGTGAACTCCAAGTTCTTTCAATATTTCTAAGTTTCTAACTAACTAAAAGGAGGAAATCTCCATAGGAAATGCTTCTCATTCAACAGTGCAGGGTTATATATATATATATATATAGTATGACATAGCAAAGTAAAGCTTTATTTATTTATTTAGCTAATATGATAGCCTCCTCCATTTTGTACTTTCTTGTTTGTTCCATTATTTCAAATGTAAGTACCTTCAACATTTAACAAATAAATCCCCTTGTTACAGTATACAGTATGCAGATGCGGCTGAGCCCTGAGCTTTTCTGGGGTTTTAACAATGTCATGCTACTTCTGTATTTAGTACTGAGAGTCGACAGTCATTACTGGCACAACAACAAGAGGAGAACACAGACAAAGGCTGTTGGAAGTGTTTCAACAGTAGCTGTTGTTAACCAGTGTTGCTGTTTTTTTCTGCTGTGAAAAGTCCCAAATTCAACTATTGTATTCATACAAATACAATAAAGAAAAGTGTTTTATATAGCTTTGCTTGACTGTTATTTCTCCAACATGTCACTTTTATTTAAAATTGTTCAAAAAGTTCTATTGTGCAAATAATAGTAGTAAATTACTCATCTCTACCAGGTGGCCCAGTTACTCATTAGCACCGTTTCATAGAACAAAAACAAGCAGCCGGGAACAATACCCCCCTCTGGATCATTAAGTGTGGAGTTTCAATATAACAACATGAATCTAAGGTGAGGGGGAGACTCTATAATCTTCTGCAGAAAACAGTGTTTGTGTTTTAGCCCTTTGATCGAACAGCAGCCTGTCCCATGTGTTTCCCTTCAGCCTGATTTGATCCAGCACCCCGTCACCTTTCAATGAATTCAAGTCAACTTTATCCGTTTGGTGCAAAGAAAGCAAAACCTTAGTCAATATTAGCCATTTGTTAGAATGCTGAGTATCAACACTGGACCCTCAGGGCAAAGTTTGATCTGTGTAATAAAATTAAAAAGTTATGTTATAAAATGTGAAAAAAGGAGACAGAGTGTAAAAAAAAAAGATGTGAAGCAAATAAGAAGAGAATAGTACAAGAATGAAATAAAGGCAATAGAGCATAAAAGAATGCAGGGAAAGAAAAATGAATACATATATACTTGGTAAATGGACATGCATTTCAATAGCCCTTTTCTAGTCTTCCGACCACTCAAAGTGCTTTACATGACATGTCATCATTCACCCATTCACACACTGATGGCAGAGGCTGCCATGCAAGGTGCCAACCTGCCCATCAGGATCTAATCTAAATAGTCATTCACACACTTCGGGGGCAATTTGGAAGTGTCTTGCTGAAGGACACGTAAACATGTGACCCAAGGAGCCGGGGATTGAACCGCCAACCTTCCGATTGGTGGACAACCTGCTCCACCTCTGTGCCACAGCCGCTCCGGTTTGGGGGCAAGCTTATGATGAGATTGAGGGTGCTTTCACACCTAACTTGTTTGGTTCAGTTTGAATGAACTCAAGTCCATTTGCCCGGTTAGTACGGTTCATTTGGGCTGGTGTGAAAGCTGTCAATCAAACCCTGGTGCAGACTAATCATCCAAACCAAGACCGCTTGAAAAGTCGGGTCTCGGCCCACTTCCAAGCGGACTCTGACAACGGACCAACTGCAGGATTTTATAATAGCGCATACAGTACGTGATTTTAGCATGATTTCAAAAGCTAAACTACTAATAAATCCAATCTGCTGATTGTGAAATCTGTTTAGGAAGCGATCTCATATCGATCTGTATAAGGCCATGCATATAACCTATTTATGCAAATCAAACGTATGCACGTCAGCGCAGGTATTTTCCCTGATTAACAGGTCAAAAGCTGTTAAAACTGCTGTGCTTGTATCTGACTCTGTGTACTTTGTCAGTTCATTAAGTCCACTAACAAGTGTGTGACAGCGATCCCACAGTAATGAGCCCTGAATCATTACTGTACAAGACGCCTCATGCACGTCTGTGCCCTCCCCGACGTTCGCATCAGTCATCTGAGAGCGTGCGAAGGGGAGTCTACAGTCCTGTCTCTACCTGTTAGTCATTATTCATAGCATGCGGTCGATTTGCAGTCTAACAATGCTTGTAATCAGTTATTTTTGAGCTCTCTCTGACCAAAGAACATAAATATACACATCAGAAGCATTACATGGGTCCTGATGATGCAGGATTACGATCACCAAAACTGTCCAATCAACTCGTTACCTGTCAGTCTGTATAACTTCATGTTTACTCCTCTTGGTTTGTAAATGACTCTTAGATGTGAATTAAGGTCTGTTTATAACGTAATAACTTTCTACAAGCTTCTATTATTTTGTCGCCACTAGGTTACATGGCGGAGAGAAGGTTGTGTTGCTCAGGCTTTATCTGTTTGGCGACGCTTGGAAGCTGCTTGACATCCTCCTGGATCCATCTCTTCATATACTGTATGTTCACATTATTTGTATCAATTTTTGTCATATGGATGGTCTATGTTGTATTTTCATTATGTTATTACTCTGCACACTTGACATCTATTGCATGTGTGTCCGTCCTGGAAGAGGGATCCCTCCTTCATTGCTCTTCCTGAGGTTTCTTTCATTTTTCCCTGTTAAAAAGTTTTTATTGGAGGGGGAGTTTTTCATTATCTGAGGAAAGGGTCATACTTTAAAGGACAGAGGGTGTCGTATCCTGTACAGATTGTGAAGCCCCCCTGAGGCAAATTTGTGATATGTGATATTAGGCTATAAAAAATAAAATTGACTTGACTTGACTGTAAATGAAGACACACCAGGACTGTAAATGAAGAGGAAGCCAGGCATAAAGTTGGAGATAAGCGAAACCTGAATCTGGCTCTTTTCGTCTCTCCTGCACTCTGAAGGGCTGAGTTCTGCTTCATTATTCACCCCGTCCTCATTAGACGAGACGAACGGAGCAGGAGAACAAATAAATGTGCGTGCATCCAATTCGCTACACTCACATAAAATCTGTATTCAAACCCATGGAAAAGTTTGGAAACTCAGCCTTTGTCTAACCTGCAGGCACAGCATCACTTCATTACTTCAGGCAGCATATCAGACAGCTGATTGTGAACGCATCATGTTTTCAACAAACAAATGGCGATAATCAAATACCAGAGCAATATACTGACCGAGCTTTAAGAGAGCAATCATTTTCGACGTTTCATTTAATTGCGAAATAAACCGGACTTCTTACATAACTACGTACTTGATTGGTCTCCTTCGGGTGAAGGTGTCCTTTTCAGGTCAGAGAACATGATTAATAACTTGTTTTGTCCTGCTCCCAGTGGATCACTGTGACACTGGAATTAGTTTTCAGACTCTTTTCAGGTGTGAAATAACACAATCTAATAAAGGCAGGACAAGGACCTCCATCTGCACTTGAGCCTCAAGAGTCCACGACAGTTTTCTCCAAAATGTCAACATCAGCAAAGTAATTCAGAGGAAAATTGAGTCAACTAAAACCCTGTTACATCATTTGTGGGTGATGATGTCCTTCAAGTTTTGCAAAAGTTTAAACTGATCATATTCTCATGGTTTTAGAAACTTGTGCTTTTAGTGTGGTTGCATCATATTTCCTATTTTAAAAGTTCACAATGTTCAGATCGCTGTTACTCAGACAGATTTCTCGGACAGATTTCTTATTAGTTTTTGATTGTTTTCCCTCAAGCGTCGTCTCACTTTTGGAAAGTTATAATGCAAATGATTCTGAGCATCTGTTATCGAAATCCAGCTGAAACAGCTGTGGGCAAAAGTGGATCACCTCAAATCAACAGGACAATAAAAAAAACACATAGAGTACATCCTTCCGTATCTTACTGAAACTATTCTGATGAAATCTGAGTAAAGTTAGTTTGTTGCCACAAAAAGGTTTTCTTATACAAACAAAGTTAAAAATGTGTCATAAATCATTATTTACAGAAAATAATGTCAACTTTACTTTCTGTGGGGAACACAGAGATAAAATGGTATATTTAATTTGGAACGGTGCTGTGGAGTAAACTATCATGGTTTATTGCCAATCATGCCCACCTCCAAAGCTCATTACAATGGAAAAGGTTTTCTTTTGTTTAATGCCGCAGAGAATTTAATTTATTATATTTTATATAATATAATTATAAAAAAAATTCGAAGTTGTTATTATTTGCTATTATTTTATTGTATTTCACCTTTTTAGTCTGGCTTTTAATTGAGTTTTATTGATCTATTCTAGTCTGAGCAAAGCTGAGTGCTAGCAGAGATGGACAACAATATTAAAGCTGCATGTTTGCAGAAGACAAAGCTGTATATATACTGTAGAAAGCATTTACATAATGGCCATTTCACAGATGAATAAATTTACCGACAGGTTTGAAATCCCACAGTCTTATTCTTTGTTTTCCCATCTCTGGGATTATTTAATGTAATTCCATGTGTACATTGCCAAACTTTCTGTGTGTACCACATTATCTCCATCACTACAAAGAGGAACAGGAGGGTTAGGAAATATGGGTCTAGGATAACACTGTTTCAAACATGTAAAACACTGACTTCTTTGTAGTTGTGCTGCTTTATTGTACTTTTTGTGCCAATAAAAGATTTGAACATTAAATCCCACAGTCCTCTACTGTATAGAAACTTTCACATGCTACACGTGCTGACTTGTTAAAGGGTTCACATCCATTTTCATATACTAATTTCAGGCCAAGTGCAAAGCTTAAAGGGGAACAACAGCCATTTTTAAAACATTGATTTTATTCTGGAGGCTATATAACATGATGGAAAAAATACAGAAAGTTGCTCATGTACGCGCATATTGCCAGGGCACGCCAGGAAACCACGAGGTGGCAGCGTCATCATGGTAAACATCATGTTATATAGCGTCCAGAATGATATCAATCTTTTAAAAATGACTGTTGTTCCCCTTTAAAACACGTCGCTATCAGCCTACATGGTGTTCTAGAAAATTCCCTCGTCTCCTCTAAAACTAATTTACGTACCAAGACAAATTACCCAAGGAGTCAAAACTTCCAACTGGGTTTCTCCCTCTTCTTTGCGTCTTTTCTACCTATCACAGGAAGAAGCTACGGGTTTTATTTTTATTTTTTTTATCCTTTTCAGTTTCTTCCTGCTGCTGCTTGCAATGAGTAGATTTGCTCCTGGCAAGCTGAGAACTGTCCACACAGTCCACTTTCCTACGATTCGTGTCTATTAACGCACTCGGCTATGCTCGAGTTCACCAGAATCTGTTCACATTTCAAACAGCGAAAACTTAGACGCAGCTGAGGCAGTATATACTAGAGCAAACCTCTCATCTGTTGTGCAATCTGCCAGTTCAAAGCTGCAGTCCATCTCAAAATTTTAAGAGCTTGGACCTCAGTGCTCAGGCATGGCTTCTAATGAAAAATGAAATACAATACCCCGTGAGTAAAAGGGGCAGCTCAAAGTGAACTTAAAGAGCCGGGAGCCATGTGGGGTGAATAAAGAGTAAAGTCTCCTGACCTTAATATGATCCATCTATCAGCTCATTCTCCTTTACTGCAGGTGCAGCTCAAAAGAAAGTGGATCGATGCCGAGTAGCGGCTCACTTTTGTCACTGAAATTAGAATAGCTGGTCCACCTTAAGTGAGCCTGAGCCGAAGTTAACTTTCTCTTTCACTGCACTGCTACACTCACAGCTACAACGTTACTGCTAACTTCATATCTCACCATCAGACAGCCCTTTCTGACAATAACTGAAGCCGTTATATCGTTCTCTTCAAAGACCCCAGACTCCATTCACAAAAACAGTAATTTTACCCTGCTGAACGGGGGAATATCCATACAACCCCACGTCTAAAAATCCAAACTAACCCTTTTCAGTTATTTCCAAACTGTATGATGAATGAATGTAGTGATTACATGGTCAGCATCTTAAACCGTTAAACCACCAGGACGCCCCGATAAAGACAATAACTGTCAGCTGCAGAACTACTTCACAATCTACTTTTGAGACTATGTAGGCAGATTATTACCTCAGAATAACATACCATTAGGATTGTTATTTTTTTTTCTTTTTGTAATTAATCTAAAGTTGTATTTGATTAGCCAGTTAATAAACTGGGTGGTCTATGTGTATGGAGTTAGATTCAGCAAAACGTGTGACAGCAATCAGGGAGATGAAGCCAAAAGCAGCAAAAGCTGGCTTGACAGTGAGGTAACTTTGATCAATGAGCACCATATGTATCCAGCTGCTGCCTATGGCAATTCATCATCAGTTTTCAGCACATTTGCACCCTTCAAATGTCACAACTCCTGTCCACATCCCTTTGTTCATCTTCATATTGAAGTTTAAGCCCTCTGGTGTTGTAAACAGGTGGAGCAGTAAACATGACGGCAGCTGCAGCAGCAATCAAAGCTTTGTTCTGAACTAGATACACCTCAAATATTTAACCTCTCTGCCTTTGAGACATTATACCCAGTGTGACACTTATAATTCTATTGATCAAGGTCATCTTGATGTCTAGTGAATAACAGTTTTATCAATTAAAAATGAGAAATTTTAGAACCTATAAATGCATTTCTGAATTAGACAGATAAATGTAATATTCAATTAGGGCTGTCAAAGTTAACGTGATAATAACGCGTTAACGCAAATTCGTTTTAAGGCCACTAATTTCTTTAACGTATTAACATAACTTGTGATTTTCAGGTTGTAACAGGGTCAGTTTTAAGTTAAAGTGAATATACTGGTATCATATTAAATTAGAAAACCTAAGGAATCATTGGTACCAACCACTTCATACTAGCTTGTCGGGAAGGAGGCTAAATAACGCTCCAAACTTACACAAAATTTTGGCGAGGAAAAACCTGCATGGCCATTTCAAAGGGGTCCCTTGACCTCTGACCTCAAGATATGTGAATGAAAATGGGTTCTATGGGTACCCACGAGTCTCCCCTTTACAGACATGCCCACTTTATGATAATCACATGCAGTTTGGGGCAAGTTATATTCAAGTCAGCACACTGACACACTGACAGCTGTTGTTGCCTGTTGGGCTTGAGTTTGCCATGTTATGATTTGAGCATATTTTTTTATGCTAAATGCAGTACCTGTGAAGGTTTCTGGACAATATTTGTCATTGTTTTGTGTTGTTAATGACTTGCGGTAATAAATATATACATACATTTGCATAAAGCAAGCTTATTTGCCCACTCCCATGTTGATAAGAGTATTAAATACTTGATAAATCTCCCTTTAAAAGTGCATTTTGAACAGATACAAAAATGTGTTATTAATCACAAAAACTATGGACAATCATTATCATTAAATATTTGAATCAATTGACAGCCCTAATTCAAACTTCAATATATGCGTTTTACTTGCTTTGGGCTATATTTTATCATTTCATTTTGAAATTAATCAAATTTCTCATTTAATTGTTTTATTAAATTCCTGCACATTTGGGCATCCACAGGTTTGACTCTCACCTGATCCACATGATTATAATGTGTGTGTGTGTGTGTGTGTGCGTGTGTGTGTGTGTGTGTGTGCTGTGTGTGAGTGTCTGTGTGTGTGTGTGTGAGTGTCTGTGTGAGTGTGTGTGTGTGTGTGTGTCTGTGTGCGTGTGTCTGTCTGTTTGTGTGTGTCTGTGTGTGAGTGTCTGTGTGTGAGTGTCTGTGTGTGAGTGTCTGTGTGTGTCTGTGTGTGAGTGCGTGTGTGTCCTCAGCAGTGTGTTTCTGCAGTAGTTGTGTTTACAGTCATACAGTAAAATGTGCAGCAGCAGTGCGCCAGACCATCTGTGACCTGCCCTGCATCAATCAGCATCACGTTAGACCTGTTTTTTTTTTAAATAAATAGCCGACTCTTTGGCATTTCAGAGACAGCTGCTGGAAGAGATCAGGACCGATGCCACTCGACCATTAGTCTGTTCCAGCTCTCACCACACCCCCCTTCACGTCACCGCATCAAATACGGACGGATCCGGCTAGAAATCCTCCACTTGCGCTTTGAGCGGCTGTCTGAGCTGAGCGCATCCTGACTGAGCGCATCCTGACTGAGCGCATCTGGAGCATCCTGGAGACACATGAAGCCGGACTGATACTAAACACAGCTGGGTGGACACGGAGCTTCACTCTCTTTTTTTTGTTCTCCATGCTCTTGTCTGTGTGTTTTCCTTCTCTTTGACCTACCTATGTCTCATTCAGCGGAAAAAGTGGACATTTTTTACTTTTCTTTTCCTCGGAGTCTGTCGCCAGCTTGATTTGAAATAAACAAAAGGTAAGACAGTTTATACGCGTTCTTTTACTGTCAAAACAGTGGATATTAACCGGCGAAATTGATATATTATATTATATTATCATTCTATGATATATGAGTTATTAAAGGATAAGTGAGAAAGGGGCATAGGGAAATATAAGTTTTACTTCTACCTACTCCTTTTCGGACACTATTACTCTTGTTTTGTTTGTTATTATTTTGTGTCTGCTTTTATTTATTTTATGTTCGAAATAAAGTCTTTCATTCATTCATTCATTCAAATCCATTTTAAAAAACTATTCTTAAGTTTGACTGGGACCCATTGCAGCCACAGCTCGTTAGGAGCTCATAATAGGCTATCAAGGCACAGAGCTTTCAGGACAGCAACTGAAGCGTGTAGGTGTCCTTTTCTCCCTCTTTGCTCTCTGTCCAGCCAGTTTTCTCCGCTTTGATGCGCAGAGATCCACTCGGATGGACACAGACTCCTCTTTGTCTAGGAGCAGTCAGTCATGCGTGTTTTTTTCGCACAGTCAGCTCCCTCAAGTTGGCATCCTGTTGTCAAGTTTCCAGCAGAGGAGAACAATCTGAAGCAAAAACACTCCTGAGAACCAATTCGTTCATTTCATTTCACATCAGCTGTGTGTGAAGTGCTGCGCAATGCTATACGCGCGCAATGTTGGCACAAAATACGCATCCATATATTCTCTGATGTTTGCCTTCATCCACCGGCGCAGCTCCGTCTGTTGTTGGTAGAAGTGAATCAATAAAATGTATATTTGTGCACGAAATCATCTTTCGCAGCTACATGGTGGTCATTAGGGGCTGAGGAGAGACTGGGGGCATGATGAACAGGAATGCAGTAAAACAAATAAAAAACCTTGAAAATACTGAAATACTCATCTCCTGATAGGTTTTAATAAAAGATATGCCTCGACCTTGAGTGAGATTTTATTGTATATGCCATCCAATTATCCTCTAAACAAACACTGATCCTTGCCCTGTACATTTCCATTATGTGACATGCCAGCTGTTGGGTTTCAAGCTGATGACAAGCATGCTCAGTGTAGCCTTGAAAAACACATGTACCTTAATTTGAAACATGAAATGTAAGCACACTGCAGTGTAACAAAGAAATGATGAAGTGCAATCAGAGCAGGATGAAGGTTGTAGTGGGCTTGTGAACCTGCACATTCTGGGATGTCCCTGCTCCCTTCCCTTTTTTCAGTTTATTTGAAGTTGCCTATTTGCGCTTTATTTTCCAATACCCAAAGATGAAGTGAAGAAATATTAAGGTGTCTTCAGCGGACAGTTTAAACTATTTATGATATAAATGATATAAACTGCATTGTGTGTCGAGGGTGGGGCTGTCAATCGATTAAAATAGTTAATCGTGATTAATCGCAAATCAATAACACATTTTTTATCTGTTCATAATGTACCTTAAAGGGAGATTTGTCAAGTATTTAATACGCTTATCAACATGGGAGTTGGCAAATATGCTTGCTTAATGCAAATGTATGTATATATTTATTGTTGGAAATCAATTAACAACACAAAACAATGACAAATATTGTCAAGAAACCCTCACAGGTACTGCATTTAGCATAACAAAATATGCTCATATCATAACATGGCAAACTCAAGCCCAACAGGCAACAACAGCTGTCAGTGTGTCAGTGTGCTGACTTGACTATGACTTGCCCCAAACAGCATGTGATTATCATAAAGTGGGCATGTCTGTAAAGGGGAGACTCGTGGGTACCCATAGAACCCATTTTCATTCCCATATCTTGAGGTCAGAGGTCAAGGGGAACCCTTTGAAAATGGCCATGCCAGTTTTTCCTCGCCAAAATTTAGCACAAGTTTGGAGCGTTATTTGACCTCCTTAAGACCTGTCAAGGAGCTACAGCCAATGAGAGCACAAGATACGTATTGAGGGGAGACCTGGGGGAGGGGTCACCTGTTTATTTTACAAAATGTATTTATTTTTATAACTGTATTGAAGCACTTTCATTGATAAAAAAAAATAATAGTTGTATTAGATCAAATTCATTGATATTCATTACATTTTGAATATTTTCTTATGAATTGTTGACATTTTTTTCATCCACCACATGATTAGACCCTTTTTCTGATGTGCTTCAATACTAAAAGACAGAATTAAGAAAAATTAAAACGGAAAACACAGAATTTGGGAAAAATATCTAAATATTTATCTAAATATATATCTAAAAACCTAAATATCGTAAAAAACGTAGTCATTTTAAGCCAATGATGTTTTTTACTAAACGTAACCAAGAAGTTTTGTTGCTGTTGTTGTTTTGTTTTTTCTTAATTCACAATTTTAACCACGTGTTTAAAATTGCCACCGTAATCCAGGAGAAAATACATTTCCCTCGAAACGTAATTGAGAATGCAGTTTGGTTATATGGGAACGCAACTTTGTAGGAGACAGGGTTGTCTGGACAGTGTTAGCTTCAAGCCCTGCATGCTGTATCTATTTTAAGATGCTAATATTAGTGAGACTGAAGTAGTGTGATAACATCATGACATAATAAGAAGCTTGTAGTCGACAGAGGCCTTTGTCTTTTGTTTTGATTGTAACATTTAGTCAACATGAGTCAGGAGGGACGCCTCTCAGGCCTGCAGTCCTGCCCAGGGTAAAGTTCATCTCATGACTATTCATGAACAGACTATTATGGCTGGTTAATGAGGTTAAACTGACATGTGGGTCATGTTTAACTTATGATGTTTAGTTTGAGTCCCTTTAGACATTATCCTGCAGGTAAATCTTTGTGTGAATAAACAACAAACTCCAATAACAGAAAATGTCCCATCTGAGATATTTTGCATAACATGGTTTCTGTGGACCATTTAATTGTTTGCATTTTGCGATAGCTTGGTCAACTACAGCACAATATTTTTGCATACTGCAGTAGTCTGATATATGGCAAATCCTTCATTCATTAAGCAAAACTGATTAATCCTAATCCAGATCATATCTGGATCAAGGCAGCACTTACTGACTCAGTGGTTATGATGCTATGATCTCTCTGACATATTGAGCTTACAAGGCTCTTCCACCACTTCACCTCCTGACTTATGCTGCTTATAATTACTCATCATTATCATTGAATCTGGAGTGTCTCCTGAGGATAACATTCCTCCCAGGGTGGACAAATCCTCTGAAACCACCTTTAGACCTTTTACTGGATACTAATGATTTCCATTCAAACCCCAGAATCACTCCAGTTAGCTGCAGAGACTGACAATCTGAGAGAGCAAGAACTACCACACCACACCACAATGATTCTTCTAACACATTTACACCACACCAAATTCCCTTCTAAAAATGTTACATTTTAAAGTTTCATTAAATATTTATCAGTCACTTTTCCGAATCCACACAAACCACTCTTCACATCAGCATAAATTAGATCCACTATACAGCACTTAGTCCTGACATTTCCTTCTTCCAAAACAGTGGTGAAGGCCAAATTGTCTCCTAAGTTACCATATGACCGGTTCCCGAGCAGCAATGTGGCATTTAAAAGGATATTTTGGGTGGACCACAGAGGGCCAGCCCTACAAATGCAAAAGTCTGTCACTGAGTGACTGACTGAGTGATGAAGTTACACGATTGGTTGGCAGAGTGTTGGAGTTTCCTCATTGGCCCGTCCAGCGTGACGCGTCTGGCTCACGAAACTTGGACCAAACGGTCAAACTAGGTAATCTAGTTCTAAAATGAAATGAGATTCAGCAGTGGCATCGCCTATTTCTCGCTTAAAATGTTTTCAGAAGTAGATTTTGGTGGATTGTTTGGACGGAATAACAGAAAGTTTACGAGCAGGCTGCCATGTTGTTTCCTGTATGAAAAGGCGAGCAGAAAACCAGGGACCAATCAGGTGCATTCCACGAGAGGTTATGTCACCGCTTGAACGGCCAGTTGAGTGGAGCAGTGCGTCCCCTAGTGTCCTCGCCGGACCTGGTGGACATGTACCGCTGCATTTAACATTATAGACATGACCACTGACTGTTTGTATAACAATTTAGCCACAAATTCACAGACTGACGGTACACGGTCCAGACATATACTCGGTTTTGACCGATATGTCACTTAGTCAGTGGTCGTCAGTTTACTCAATGATAGAAAAGGGAAAAAGGTTGGGAACCACTGGCTTATATCATACAAATAAAGCACAAGTATTCATAGGCACCCTAACGCTAGTAGATTATTCAAACCCTGAGGATCATAAAAGTAAAGCAAGTTTTAGAGAGTTTGAACCGGCGTAAAGACAGGTGAAGTACTAAATCATCAAATTTTGGTGTTTAACCAGGAAGATGCCGTCTGAAATCTGTCACCCCAGGTTCATCACCAGGTCTGAGAGTTCAGATTTAGGCCAAGAGACAAAGAGAAATAGGTGAAATGTCTCAATCACTCAACACATCCTACAAAATCTGATCCAGAGGAATATTTTGGGTGTATATCACATCCTCGGGGTATGCGCAAAACACAAAAATCACATTTTAGGGTGGCATTGGTCTTCCAATTACTGTTTGAAATAACAGAAGAAAAAGCTCATGCATCATTTTGGCAAAATGAGTTCATCTCTGCAGGAAACCAGCACAGCATAAAATTGTTTTTAGAGGATTATTCTTCTTAAGGCTTTTTATGCAGAAGAAAGTCTGAAAAGCATTTTACAAGTCTGTGGCAACATTGTTCACCATGAATACTAAAACACAATAGTCCATTAGATCTTATATTACCTCCATTTTATAGAATTTATCTGGCTGCCTAACGCCCACATGACGAATTTCCAGGAAAAAGCAAAGAGATAACCGAGAAAAACACCATGACCATGTGCACACAGGATGCAGCAAGCTTGTTTGGAGTTTCAGAGAAAAAGAGCTGTGATCAAAATCTCAGAAAGTGTGTCATTTTAGCCAGGTCTACATTCAACTCAGTCACAGATAAACAACATCCTCATAGACCACCAAGACACATCTGCCGTTCTATGAATAAGAGATTAAAACTGCAGGGTTTGGTTGGCATGGCACATTAAAGAGCTTTCAAAATCTATACTTCCTCATTTCCTTCAGTTGCCCATTCATATTTTATTCACATTTGTTCAGCTCATCCTCACAAACAAAGGAACAGTAAGCCTACAGAGCAATTTGCCAACTGTGAGGTTTATCACGGTCAGTGACTTGGAGCCAGAAAATAGTTCATACTTGGAGGCACTTCTGTTGGTCAGTCATAAAGAAAGGGTTGTTAAAATGTCAGAAAATGTGACAGAGGAAGGAAATATTTTAAGGCACAAACATCAGTAAAGCCCAGATATACGTTTTCTTCCATCTATTCTCAAGCATTGCCATATAAGAAATACCCAATCACGATCACATGCAGTTATAATCAGACATAATGAGGAGGATTCATAATCACAACAGCTACACGTATCTGATGAAAAGCTCCACTCTATAATTTCACAGGTTTGTCACAGCTGTTTATTTGCTGTTGACTTCACAACATGCACTGAATCCAATTTAAAACACTTGTGCACAAAAGAAACAGCTGTTAGGGACGGAGATGGTGTTTGCATTTCTGGACCCATTTTATTGTCCACTTGTAACCAACAGTCATATACTTATTTCTCTCAATGTGTGAGTTTCCAGTGGAGCTATAGAGTCAGACAGCAGATGACAAGGACTACAGACAATACCGTGAGATGTAAACAGCAGTTTAAGATTCCTTTAATGTTGACTCTTTCTAAAGCCCCCCGTGGCACATTTGTGATATTGGCTATATGAATAAAATTGACTTGACTATTTCAATTGTAGTCACATTACTGAAAGGACTTAAGTGGGAGTCTTTAATGGCTGGATTTATCTACACATAGGACAATTTGTCTGCTTGATGGCGCATACTAAACCCTCCAGCGATAAACAGAAACCCAATTAAAACAAACTGACAAAAGAATGTACGAGGTCTGTCTTCCGTCACCTAATGGGATCTGGATTACTGCATGGAAACAGGAATATGAATATTTATATAAGCGAAAAGAAACACTATGAACAGGAGGGTCAATAGTTAGACTTAGGGCTGCAACAGACAAGGCAAAAGTGAGCATGGCTAACACACCCTGCTGCTTGACCCCTGCTAAAGTAGGGCCAAAGGTTTTGCCTTTTTGGAAATATTTCAACAATTTTGGGCACCCTTGACTTCTAACCCCCAAAAGGCACAACTAGACCACACTGTCAACCATCATACCAAATTTGAAGTTCCTAAGTTAAATAGTTTCCGAGTTCTGCTCCGGAAACAAAAGTGTGACAAGCGAACGGACGGAAGGACGGACAGACCGAAGGACGGACACGTGGAGCGCTATATACCCCCGAACTACGTTGTCGCGGGGGTATAATTAATGCTATATGTTATTATTTGGATGAATTAATTCATGTCAAATGTGTCAAAAACAGTCAAAAGTTACCAGAGCTTCAAAAAACAGTCAAAAATCCAAATTTACAATGTATAAAAAAAACAGACAAACCTCACATTTCCGCAGCTGGAAACAGTGAATGACTTAAGAGATTATTCAATTATCAAAATTAAATTTTATATGGATAAACTTATGCATCAATTAACTGTTTCGGCACCCGTAAAGATTATTGCAGTCCATGTCAATGTTTCAACTAAAAGCTGAAACAATTAAATAGATTTATCTGCAACTATTCTGATAATCATTTAAAGGTCCAGTGTGTAGGATCTGGCGGTATCTAGCGGTGAGGTGAGGAGATTGCAACCAACTGAAGCCTCTCCCGTGTGCCTAGCATGTTTAGGATAACTACGGTGGCCGACGCAAAAACGCGGATGGCCCTCTCTGGAGCCAGTTGTTGTAAGAGCAGCGTAGATCATTTGGAGCAGAACCAGTTGGTAGAGTGTGTGAGCGATGGCGATTGCAGCGAGTAACGTATCGACTCCGGCCCAAGCAGGAAAAGTTAACAGAGTTTGGTTTGTCCATTCTGGGCTACTGTAGAAGCATGGCGAACTCCGTGAAGAGGACCCACTCCCTATGTAGATATAAACGACTCATTCAAAGCTAACGAAAACGAAAGATGCCAAAATTCCCTTGTTCTAACTTCTCAAATGTAAGGATTTGTTGCTTTATCTTATGTGATCATAAACTGAGTATCTTTGGACAAAACAAGAAACTTTAAGTCGTCACCTAAGGGCAAATTAATCGATGATGAAAATAATTGTTTTGTTAAATTTCAACCATTTGAAGCAAACCGTCAGAATCAAAAGGATTTCTGTCTAAACTCACCACTTTGCATTGACATTAAACAATCAGCACTAAGAAATCAATCAAAAAAGAGGCTGAGGCACTGGTTTCTCTATCGACAGACCAAAATGCACCGCAGCCTTCTTCTCATTGGAGGATCGGTCGTTGACTTCAGCATCGGTCTCTCTCTGCCTCCAGTTCTCTCTCAAGGGACAAAACAACCTCACTCTGCTGTCGTTATTGATCTCTCTTCACCTGCACGTACGCAGCAAGCAACTACAGCCCCTTCGGCGAGGCTGTCTGAAGTCATTTTGGGGAATTTAGAAAATCACAAACTTAAGTAGAAGTAGATGAGGGCGGCTGAGGGTAAGCAGGCACGCCAATAGCACTCCATCATGAAATATAGTCAAGTCTGAAACACTGAACATCACAGACTGATGTTAGAGCAGAAAGATCAATGCTTCATCTCAATCATTGCTCTTTTCTGAACTTCATCATTATTGTACAAAGATTGAACTCTTTTTTCATGTATCTCTTTGCTGAAGTCAGTCCTCTGTAATGTCACTTTTTTATAGACTGTTAACTTTCTGGCCTCAGGTCTGTTACGTCTCCTCTCATGTAAAGCAGCCACTGCAGCCTGATTTGCTTGAAAAGGTCCTGCTGGATTTGCTCTACCGAATGGCTTCTCCTCTTTTTCCGAACACATTGATTAAGAACATGTCAAATTGTCTTAATGGGTGCTTGATCACTTAACGTTTGGCACTAACTTGTCACTGTTCTGAGATATACGGTACTTCTACAGTGAAGAGATGAGGCTGTGAGTTCCATGCAAGCACTAGAGAATGAATAATGCACACTCTAAATATAAATGGAAACGATGGGACTACGCCATACATGTACTGTAACTAAAATCAGCTGCACTACTTAATATTTTAGTTATGTTAATTTTAATATCACCATTGGGTCAAATGACGTAATGATGTAATGTCAAAGGTTTCTCTCATGGTGAGTTATCTCCCGACTCTGCAGTTCTCCTCAGCTCTCCAGAGTATTATAGTGTCTTTTAGCTCATTGTTTTGGTTTTACTTCCCACGACTTTACCGTTTTAGTTTATCCTTACATTCTTTATCTAAATCGGTCGTTTCCAGTCGCAACAGCCAGCTGTTTTCAGTGAAAATGCTCTGATAAAGCCACTGTACGCTACCTGCCCAGCATCAGACAGCAAACTGACAAAGTTAGAACTACTAAAGAGACCACCACCAGGTGTTGGTGTAGGCCAAACTAGAGCTGCAAGAAAGTGAATATTGGACTTTGAATTCATCAGGTGGACACAAACATGACTCCCAAGTTACGCTTCTGAAAGCTCTGAGTTAACGAGTTGTGACGTGTTTGTTGACTTTGTCAGAAATGGCGGAGGCCATGGAAGTACATTTTCTGGTGCACAATAAGTTAATATGAATTAAATTTAGCCGTGTAAATTGTTTTTCTTGGTAATTTTATAATATGTCTGAGGAAAATGTTGATATTCCCAACGGCCTCATCTTTTTCCTCTGTCATTATGCCTTTGTATTTACTGTATTATGTTACCCACTTGATAGCTTATCAAATTGTTAGCCTCTGTGGCTTCTAGACACCAACAGTAATGTTAATATTGCCGTTGCTTAGCAGCGGTGTTCTCACGACTTAATTATTTGAACGCCAAGCATATTGTGTACACGAGTTTCATTTGAAGGCACCAATAAACATTGCAAAAAGAGAACATAAATCCTTCTGCAGTGCAAGTGTGTTGAAATCTACTAAAATAAGGTTTTCACAGAGCAGCTCTAAGACAGGGCACTACCTGCATGCCTATGACATTTTACACTGCATGAATTAGCCTAGCCGCTAGAAGACTTCAGTTAGTTACTGTTTCTTACACATAGCTCTTCAATTCTTACTTAGTTTACATCATTGCATCTCCCACCAGAACAACAGCGAGAGAGAGACAAGTTAACGGACTGCAGAGTGCCGTCTCTCAGCTCAAACTCTCTTCACACTGAGCTGAAATGAAACCAAACTCCCAATTATGTCCTGTCACTGCATCAATGCAGAATCATTTCGAAATGTCCACACCTCTAACACTGGTGTACAACTGTTTGCCAAAATCAACCTTACAGGGTGATGTCAGTGTTGTGTTTACAGCTTGTTTCCGCTGCCTCAAAAATAGTTTAAATGCAGCCTCAAGCTTCAATATACATTTCTCTCCACTTCTTTATGTTTAGATATATTTTTTCCATGTAATTAATTTAACCTGATTACACATACTAAGCATTTTGTCAATGGTGTCTAGTTTCCATTATTTCCTGAATATTAGGTTGATTTTCTTTCCTTCATTATTGCTAAAGTAAACTGATTCACCATGTAGTCATCTTTCATGTTTCAGGTTTAAAATGAACGAAGGACTTGAGAACAACTTGACTCAACTGTATGACAACTGGACGTTTTACAACTCCTCTGTGGAGTTCGTCATACCCAGGAACAACATCACCTATGTTGGATTTTACCTGCATCAGCCGTCCACAGCAGCCATCTTCATCGTCTCCTATCTGCTCATCTTCCTCGTGTGCATGGTGGGAAATGGAGTGGTTTGTTTCATCGTGCTGCGGAGCAAAAACATGCGGACTGTCACGAACTTGTTCATCTTAAACCTTGCTGTGAGTGACCTCCTGGTGGGGATATTCTGCATGCCCACAACACTTCTTGACAACATAATTACAGGTGAGCGGGACAGTAATTTCAAGCTTTCAATGTGGTGTTGTTGTGTTTGTCTTGTGTCAAAACAAAGATTTTTTTAGCCAAGCAGGTTGTGTTGTCAGTCAGTTGGTTGTTTCAACACTTTCCACTGAAATAGCTCAACAAATATTGGATGGATGGCTGTGAACTTTGGAAGGATGAATCCGTATAACTTTGATCCCCTGACATTTCATCTGGTGTCACCAACAGGTCAAATTTTTCAATGCTTGATCTCATGAGAAGATACTTCAAAAACTGTAACTCAATCTCAACAACTTTTAGGTGGATTTATATGAAATTTGATTAAGACATTCATGGTACCAAGACAATGAATCCTAATTACTTTGGTGATCCCCCGACTTTTCCTCTAGGGCCACCGGCAGGCTGACATTTTGATGGAAATGTCTCAACAACTATAGGATGGATTCATTGCCATTACATTTGGTAAAGACTAGGGCTGGGCTGTCAATCGCATGATTGTCCATGATTAATTGCAATTAATCACACATTTTTTATCTGTTCAAAATGTACCTGAAAGGGAGATTTGTCAAGTATTTAATACTCTTATCAACATGGGAGTGGGCAAATATGCTTGCTTTATGCAAATGTATGTATATATTTATTAATGGAAATCAATTAACACAAAACAATGACAAATATTGTCCAGAAACCCTCATAGGTACTGCATTTAGCATAAAAAATATGCTGAAATCATAACGTGGCAAACTCAAGCCCAACAGGCAATAACAGCTGTCAGTGTGTCATGGTGCTGACTTGACTATGACTTGCCCCAAACTGCATGTGATTATCATATAGTGGGCATGTCTGTATAGGGGAGACTCGTGGGAAAATATAATAAATAACCTGATGGCATGCAGCTTGAACGGTAACTTCGTTTAAGAGCAGTTGAAGGTGACAAAGTACAACTGAGGTTCATGGATGTTGAAGTAAATGTGACAAAGTCCAGCTTTGAGTAATGAAAGTTGAGTTAAGTTTGACAAAGTAGAGCTGAGCCTGGTGAGCTGAGTCTGAGATTTCATAAACATGGCTACTGTACAGAGAATAAACCATTTTAATTTTCTTCTGGGCCAACCCTCAGGTCTATCTTGACATTTTTTGCCCCACAATGTGTAAAGATCTACGTGGCAAAGCAGTTTATCCATTTTTTCCTCCAACCAACCTTTTTGGTATGCCGTCACAGCTTCACGGGGCTGCTAGCACTGTCAATCCTTTGATTAACCTTGTTCCCTAATCCCTAACCACTCGTGTTATTTAATTCTCTGCAGGTCTGTCTTTGTTTTTCAGTTTAAAGTTGTATTGATATGGACTACTAAGAGGTCCTTGGAGGACATCTCACGCAACATGAACCTTGAGGCGATCATGGAATGACCTATTGTTTTATTCACAGCCTGTGGTGATCAAAAGTGAAGAAGGCTCAGAGGAGTTGGGATTGTAATTTGTCATGGACGAGTCAGACAGCCTTCCCTGCATGCATCAATATGAACAGGGCTTTTTACACGTTGTGCTGATTGGACTTGACATTTGGCTCACGATGATACAAATCTCACAGGAGCGAGTGATAGTGGCTGACAGTTCAGATCTTCATATAGGCTGTCAACGGAAGGTGCAATGGCTTCATCTTTTCAGTTTTTAAAACAATAAAAAACAAACATAATTCAGGAGGATCCTCTCAACTGACTGAAATCATGAACATCAATTTTCAGAGGACAATTAGCTTTAAACTTTTTGAAAGGAGTTTGATTTGGACCTTACCCAATGTGGAGAGTCCGCTTGAAAATACTAACAAAATAAAGCCTTCGAGCACGTCTCTTTTGTTAATCATAACAATGTCAATTGAATGACAAAAGAATTAGCTGTGATTACAGTGACTGTGGATCAACTGAAGTGCCTTATTCACCTCCATCATTTTATAGTGGGTACTATGATTCAATAGGTAATACTACAACAAATAATACAGATATCTCCTCTTAACAAGAGCAGCAAAAAACAGAGTAATCAGTCGTTATTGTCTGAATCAGGAACACGTCAGACCCTGACATGGAGTTTGAGGAAATCCAGCTGGCAGAGGGACAAACAATATTATGGACAGCTTGCAGCTACCAGAAGTAAACAAGTATGAAAGCTTATCAGCTTTGCAATAGATTATCACAATCAAAATGCGTTTATTAAAAAAAATCTGTTTGACGGAGAACAAGAAGACACCAGTGACCAAAATCTGCTTCACTGTTAATATTGTGGTCTTGTTCTCTATTTTATTTTTTTACCCGCAAATAACTGTTGTCCTCTGAGGTGTAGAATGAACTCATACTATGGTCCGTAAATGTAAAAATACCTTGTGGCTGGTTCGGACTACACGATATCAGTAGGAAAGGAATTTTGACCTGTTGGTGATGCTAACGGATCAGCTGTGGCTGATACAACTGTTTTTCTCGACTCAAATCAAAAGACAGCATGTGTCTGTTTAAAGTCCCATGAGAGCCACAGCTTGTCAGTGCAGACACCGTTAAACACAATCAGAAAGGCATCGATCTGGAGAGAAGTAAAGACAATTTCTGAAGCAGTGGGATTTTATCACAGCACCGTAGGCTTCATTAGGAAGAAATTTAAAATAATATTTGATTAGGGTTGATCTGATGTGAGATTTAAAATACCGATAGCAGTCAGGATTGTGCTGATTTTTGCTGTTTGTTATTTTTAACTTATTTATTTACTCCATCTCTTCCTCACAAGGTTCAACAAATCAGATGCCACCAATGGGAATCCTTTAAATTGAATTGTTTGTGTTTCCATGTTGCTGAACATTGAGGTTAAACAATGTTCAAATGCAAATTAACAATAGGAAAAATACTTCTGTAACCCGCAGCTCTGCTCACGTTGCTACTCAACATTTTTTCCTCTTGCAAAATGGCACTGAAAGAAGCAACAGGCATCAAAATAGGCACTTGTACTGTATCACTGAACATGCTTTCAATTGCGTGTTTGAGAGGGATGCACTTCCAATTTTGATGACATGTAGCTCATGTTCTTACCAAGATTGATGCACTTATTGTGAGTAGCTTTGGACAAAAGCATCAGCAAATTGAATGTAGTGCACAGCATGACAAGAATAGCATACAGAAAACAAGGAGCAAGAAAGTCTTAAAGTCACCCTCCTCTCGAAAATGTGTATTTTTTCTTGTTGGCTTGTTTGGATGTTTGAGCTTCACTGTGCAGAATGATTTATGAGCAGAGTTTGACACTAGAAGGTTGCTTTCACATTCATCTGCTGAAGCTTCTCTGTTCCCACCTCAAATCGCCCATTAAGGTGTGTACTTAGAGATGATTTTGTGACATCGCAACTAGTTTGGAAGCCAATCAATCTAGCCCAGTATGAATCTTACTAAAGTGTGATGTGGAAACTTGACATCTCCAGTGCTCAAACACAAAGAATTGAGGCATCTTGTGTCCAGTAGTTAAACTGCTGGAACAAAAATATGCGCATAATCATACATTCTGGATTTTTCAATTAGTGAGAAGAAGTAGATGTGCTTTTAAAAAATTTGTAACTAGCTATTGAAAGAAGAAAATTGGGGAAAACAGACAAATTATTATTATAAAAGAGAGTATTTTTATACTAAAATGTGCCTTGAGGAGAATTTCAAAAGGAAAATTAAGAGCTTCACCAGTTTGCTATGTGTTGCAGTTTATTGTACGGTAATTTGTTGGACATTTTGCCCACCCAAGTGTGCTATGTGGTGTATCCTAGTGGAGAGGCAGACATTACAGAAGTCATTCCAGTTGACTGGCATTCAACGATATGGAGGTACTCTGATTCTTCCTACAGCTGATCATCCAACCAAACTGAGCAACAAGGGAAGGAAGACCTTCCTCGGGGAGGAGACCAAGAAGCCAAGGATCATACACATAAAAAAAAACAACTGCACTCTTTTGCTGTGAAAGCAGAGCCTGCTGGAAGCAAAGAAGTCAGAGTAGCACTTCTCACATGTGAGCAGAGTGGGAGTAACAGACCAAAGTTGAGTAAGTCTAGTCAAGCTTTGTAGAAAGGCACAAGAAACAGAAGAGCTCATCACAGTCTACCAGGTTAGATTACTGCAACTCACTGTACCTGGTGTTGGCCGGTCCTCTTAATCTCATATGCATTTGGTACAGAGTAGTGCAGCAAGACTTCTAAAGCCAAGTTCACACGACACAACTTTCAAAGTTGTCAGATTGTTGTACTATTCACACTACACAACTTGCTGTCTTATAATCGGGAGTCTTTAATGGCGCTTTCACAAGCCAACATTTAGTCCACTTTGATCGAACTCTGGTGCAGTTCAACCTCTGGAGTGATTCATTTGGACGGTTGTGAATGCAGTAATCGTACTCTGGTGCGAACCAAACACAACAAGTTCCAAGTGAACCAAAACACAGGCTGCCTGTGTGGGCACAGACACAGGTAAACAACAGGTTAACATGAGTGGGAGAGGACTGACCTGGACTTCTGCAAATCCAATGTTTGCTTTACATCTGGGACAAAGAGAATATACAGAATATGATAAAGTCTGCAAAACAGTAACTGAGAAGGGATTTGTGCGCAGTCGATCAAAGTATCAAATTCCGCGATTCCCTGCATAGAGGTGGCAGCTCTCGAGATGAAAAAGTTAATTTCGCTCTTTCGTACACGCCTCTCAGATAATTATTTTTTCATTTGTTCCGCTTTGATTTGTGTACTGTGAAACTGAACCAGCCTAAATAGAAAACGAACCAAAGTATAAATTTCACTCTGATTCGGACTAGACAAACAAACTAGACAGATACAGGGTAAATAACAGTGTTCGATTACACTGTGGAGTGTACACAGTACTTTACTGTACTTAGTTTTTGTCATCTATAGTGTTTATTTGCATAAAAACACACAATTCAAATGATTATGAATATTTAAACATTTGCATTGATTAAAAAAAATCTTGGAAATAACTGAATGGCTTACAGGTAACGTTACTAACTCTCCTCCTGTTGATTTCAATACAGGTTTGTTGTTCACAGTGTTGCATTATCTTGGAAAAAATAGGGCGCGTCCCCTCAGGTTTAGTAGCGCCATGCTGTTGAGTGCTTTTTTTCTCTCCGCCGTGACTCCGGTCCAAAACAAACTGAAACATGATCCAGCGTGCTTATGCGTCATTGTGCAGCGTAACTGTCAGAAAGCATCGATAAGAGGAATCAATAGTCACGAAGGCATGAGAAGGAAAGGAATCAGACAACTACGGTTCTCTATTCCCATCACTAGCATTTTCCCTGCCTGCCTAAGTGGCGGTTGTCCTGATGATTTCACCTGATTTCAACTTGTGTCTTCCGCTCTCATTGGTTGTAGTTCCCAGACATATTTAGCATGCCAAATATCTAGAATGTGTATGCCCTGCACATGCGTCTTTGAACAATTCTCACATAGCTCGAGGAGCTCCAAAAATTGTCAATAAGCGGAATATCAGGGCTGAAGTTTAGTGTGAAGTTGTACTCAAAAGAGACGGCATTACACCGGTACTAGCAGCCCTGCACTGTCAAATACAGGATTGATTTTAAGGTTCTTTAATATGTTTTTAAAGCACGGGATGGCAACCCTGTACGGAACAATTGCTTTCTGGTCCATGATCGAGACTAGTGGGTAAGGGAGACCGTGCCCTTGCAGTGGCAGCTCCAAAGCTTTGGAATAGCCTCAAGACATACTTATTTTCAATGGCCTTTGGTTGCTCTTAGTGGATTTAATGCTTTAAATTAGGGCTGTCAAAGTTAATACGATAACACTTTTCTTTACCCCTTTCTTTAACGCCTTTCTTTAATGCATTAAAGCAACAATCTTTAGGTTATAGCGGGCTCAGTTTTAAAGCTAGAGTGATACAACATGCACTAAACTTTGGCGAGAAAAAACTGGCATGGCCATTTTCAAAGGGGTCCCTTGACCTCTGACCTCAAGATATGGGAATGAAAATGGGTTCTATGGGTACCCACGAGTCTCCCCTTTACAGACATGCCCACTTTATGATAATCACATGCAGTTTGGGGCAAGTCATAGTCAAGTCAGCACACTGACACACTGACAGCTGTTGTTGCCTGTTTGGCTTGAGTTTGCCATGTTATGATTTGAGCATATTTTTCATGCTAAATGCAGTACCTGTGAGGGTTTCTGGACAATATTTGTCATTGTTTTGTGTTGTTAATTGATTTCCAAC
>CAKAKR010040294.1:0-14248 GCA_916700685.1 Adelosebastes latens | reverse complement strand
GTACTGCAGTCCACTGTGTAATACAATGTGCTTAATGACAACAAACCCATTTTGTAAACACACACACTGACCCTGCTCTCAGGAACTCCTCGCTGACAATGTTCTTCAATGGGACACACACTCGAGGTGGCAGCTTCCTGAACAGCCGCTGAGAAAACTGTCCCGACAGCTGCAGAACAGAACAGGAGAGTGGAATCAGATACGATACGATACGATTCAACTTTATTGTCAGTTTTCACTGTAATTCATTTTGCATCCATAGGCAGCTCAGTTTGAGAAAAAGTACACATACAATAGACATACTGTTACCATAGACAGACAGACAAGTAAGACCCATCAGACAAAAAAACTAAACACATCAACATTAGTCATACATAACCCATTACAAAATTATCATCTGTCCTCTGGATTTACATGTCTTTAGCAGCACATTAATTATTATTTAGCAACAAGATGGGACACAACTAATAAACTTGCAGATGCAGTAATAATAACCACATACATAGTGCAACACCAAGCATAGAAATGTGTGTAGAAAACATGTAAATTGCAGTATTAACGTAAAGAGCCTTGTTGGTGGTGGTGTTTCCTGGATACAAAACAAACTACATTCTGCTTCATTCTATAGAGATACTATCATCTAACTCTGTATCCACTTTTAAAAACACATTTTTTTAGGATAGCATTCCTATAAGTAGAAGGGTATAAATATATGTATGAATACATCTGTTTCTGGATGCATGTGTACATTTATACACATTTATGTATATATACTGTATATTTGTTTTATCAACTTATCCTACCATTTTACCACTTCTATTATTATAGATATGTTCTGTGATGTTCTGTTTTAACAGTTACCATATCTTTTACTTTATTTATCTGCTTTTATTGTCTTGTGAAGCACTTTGTAACATCTGGTTTTGAGAAGTGCTATATAAATACATTTATTATTATTACTATTCATTCAATGTCCTGCACAGTAACACACCTAGATAAGTATTTAAAGCACACATACAGTATGTAAGTTGTCTATAAAGTAATTTGGTCTGTAAGTATCCATAGTAACGTTACTGAGTTGCTGCAGTGGTCTTTAGCTGAAGCTAACTTAGCTAGCATGCTAACACTGTTCATATACATTCAGACTGTCTACGAGCATGTTAGCAAACCTACACCAAGAGAGACAAATGTCGACAAACATTGCTAGAAAGCAGAGAACACGACATATACTGTAGCATTGGTTAATTACTACCCAGCTGCCTGCAATTAGATGTTAGCTTCCTAGCTAGCATCAGTTAGCAGCTAAGCTAGCCTCAGAAGCTCCTGGCAACAAGGTTTCACCAGAGCGGTCAAACTGTGTTTACGAACCAGTGTTTCTGTGTTTTATGTCCCACGTTTTGTGGGTTTATAGCTTACCTTTCCACGCAACAGGAGCTTCACGACATGGTCTTTGTGTTTTCTTTGAGCTTTCTGTTTGCTGTCGTCCTTCTCTGATTTGGAGCTGGGCGCCATCTCCCACTCAACTGTTGTCCTCTCGAGGCAGCAAGGAGCCTCCTGATTGGTCTACAGGCTGCATGAGACTCACCTCACTCACCAGTGGATGCATCAATCAGAACCAAAACAAAGGTAGGGCTCAGTGAGGCACAGGTTAGGAGACATCCTGCAGGAGGGCCACTACAAGAAGATCCAAGTATGTCTGTTGTATCACTAAGCACAGGTTAGGAGACATCCTGCAGGAGGCCACTACAAGAAGATCCAAGTATGTCTGTTGTATCAGTGTCACTTCCAGCATGAGAAATCAAGTTTATAATCAGACCCACCTCACTCACCAGTGGATACATCCATCAGAACCAAAACAAAAGGTAGGGCTCAGTGAGGCACAGGTTAGGAGACATCCTGCAGGAGGCCACTACAACAAGATCCAAGTATGTCTGACATCCATCAGAACCAAAACAAAGGTAGGGCTCAGTGAGGCACAGGTTAGGAGACATCCTGCAGGAGGCCACTACAAGAAGATCCAAGTATGTCTGTTGTATCACTCAGCACAGGTTAGGAGACATCCTGCAGGAGGGCCACTACAAGAAGATCCAAGTATGTCTGTTGTATCACTAAGCACAGGTTAGGAGACATCCTGCAGGAGGCCACTACAACAAGATCCAAGTATGTCTGACATCCATCAGAACCAAAACAAAGGTAGGGCTCAGTGAGGCACAGGTGATGGGAGACATCCTGCAGGAGGCCACTACAAACAGTTCCAAGTATGTCTGTTGTATCAGTGTCACTTCCAGCATGAGAAATCAAGTTTATAAATCAGTCAAACGTGGCGTTTCATCGGATAAGACTTTGGGTCTAAAATGGGGAACAACCAACTCCTATGACCACACAAGAAACAAAAGATACTTGTAATTTGAATGTTTTATTTTAAGTATTTAAAAACAAGCAGTAAAAAATAACATCTAAAAAAATCAGCATACAGTAACGGAACCTATTGGAACAAAAAAAAACAACAATAAAGATGGAGAAATTAAATTGAGGGTAGTCAAGCACACAAACACAGACATGCACACACAAACAACCCACAATCTGTTCGGACAGTTTGTGCCTTATTACAGCCAACTTGCACACATTTTTTCTGTTCAGTAGCATACACTGTATACAGACACACACGACCCTCTTAAAAAGGAAAATAATTACAATGAATAAAATTAAAATTAAGAAATCATGACAGCAGGGAGAAATACACCTGCAACTTAAACACGGGGAATGTTTAAAAAAAATGTTAAAAGGTACCAAGAAAAAAAAAAAAAAGGACCAAAAATGTTTTTTTTCTTACAAACAATTTCTGAATATATTCAAAATACTGCTAGACAGTTTTTTACCCTCAGGAAATTGAAGGGGAAAAACTACTTAAATGTGAGTCAGTGTTGAGATGCTGTTGTGCTAGCTTGCAAACTAAGATGTTTATTATTTCACATTTAAAAAAAAAAAAAAAAGTATTACAAGGTGTGGGTGAGGTGAAGGGGCAGACTGAATAGTAACCGAAGTAGATATTTAGTGCTTTGTTCAATGCATGGGCAAAATGTGTTCCCTTTCTCCTTCAATTTTGACTTTAAAAAACAAACAAGAAGGTTGGAATAGAAAATGTCTGGGTGGATGAGTGAACCACGGTCTTGTCTTGCCAAAAAGGAAATCTCTTGATAGAAAAAACAAACAAGTCCAGAGAGCCATCGCAACCTTCCAACTGGCCGATCCAATCGTTTACTGGGCCTGAAATGAGACATCAGACAAAATGCAATCAGTCTTTGTTTTTGTAAAGGAATGTAAAAATGATCTCACCATGGTGTTTGTGTAAAGTATATGAATACACAGTTTCATGCAGGATCAATAATTAACACCTGCCAAGTGCCAAATAGTGTTAAAATGGTCTTTTGCAAGAGGTTTGAAACAAACTTTGAATGCATTTGGTTTTTGCATGTTCTTCAGTTGACTGCCTGGATGGTTCTCTTAAGCCAGTGGTTCCCAACCTGGGGTCCGGGCCCCCTTAGGGGGGCACCAAAGATCACAGGGGGTGCGCCAGGATTTGTCTACTCTGAGGGTGTCAAAATTAGATTTGCTCATGTATAACTAAAATCATAATAACACACTACTTGGATAATTTAGACAAAAGTCTGTACATAAAACTATTTAAAAAGACAATTTTTTGCTACTTAGAAGCAAAATCTAACAAAATATTCTGCTTCTATCCATATTTGTTGCCGTTTAGCCGTTCAAAAACATTTTCACTGCAGTCAAAAACCCATTTGCTCTCCTGCTTGACACATACAAAGGGAGAATCCTGTATTACCGGGGCGTTCTAGCAGCATTCTAACAACATAAATTACATTTAGTTAACCACAATAATAAAAAATCTATTTTTGGCACCAACACTATTATAGTAAATTAATTAAGGCATTACAAAAAAAATATCATTATGTATCTGCATTCGCTTGGTGAATCCATGAAGACGTCATCAGTTTATTTATGTGGACAAAACTGACGAGTTACATTCATTATAGAAAGTTGATTTGTTTAAAAAAAAAAAAAAGACTAACTCATTTAATAGACTGAAGCACTTTATTCAAATTGAGGATTTTGTTCCAGGATTTGTTATTTCTTTTAGGGTGATGATGTCAGGGGGGGGCCTCAGCTTTTCTTAGATACAAGTAGGTGGGGCTTCAAGGAAAATATGTTGGGAACCACTGATCTAAGTTACAGCCATTTTACTAGAATCCTCATGTTATTTTTATTTGGCAACACCAGGGATCACCCAGAATGATTAAGATGAAGATAAAAACTATGCAAGTGATTAATACCTACATCTGCATATTGATTCTGTCACAGTATTTCATTCTAAAACACAAAAAAGGCACAGACAACACAGTTGGGGTTAACATTTCTATAAAAAAGGGGTATTCATTATTTTCGCCCATGAATGTATTCTTAGCAGGCAATTGTTTTTAGCTTACTAGACCTTGGCAGCAACAAAGTAAATTTTTGGACGCTGGTCACGGTTGTGCTACCTGTTGTCCCTGCTGTGGAGCAGATGCCTGTCCAGGCGCCTGCCCTGGCTGTCCATAGTAGGCAGCCTGCTGTCTGTAGTACTCAGCCCAGGCTGCACTGTAGTCCTGCTGGCCTCCAGCTGCAGCGCCGCCTGCTGCTGCTGCTGGGGCGGCTGCTGCTGCGCCTGGAGCAGCTGCAGCACCTCCAGCTGGCTGGGCTGGAAAAAACAACAACAACACACACTTTGTACTGGATGCACACACAGTCATGTCCTGGTTTCATTTAACAGTATACTACTGACATCAGTATGACTGATTCATTCAATAGTACTACAAGCAATACTCCATTCTCCCAGATAGAACCCTGTAGTTTAAAGCTCACTTTACCCAAATACATAAAACTGTCTCAGACCCCACTTACTCATGCCCATCTTCTTATAGTACTCTTCCCAAGCTTTAGTGTAGTCCGGCTGGCCCCCAGAGGCCTGCGGCGCTTGGCCCTGGTCCCCTGGTGCGGCTGCTGCAGCGCCCCCTGGATTCTGGGCTGCCATGGCGCCCCCTGGCTGTTGGCCGTAATATTGTGCATAGTATGCTGCCCATGCTGCGTTGGGGTCTGCTGCCGCCTTATCTAATGAGGGTAGGGAGAAAAAAAAAAAACAGGATTAATTAAGTATTGAAATACATTTATGTACCTCAAACTATTCACAAAGTGCCTTACAAGATTTATAAATATGACAACTTTTGAGGAGAGTACAAAAACTGAATATTTGGGAAGAATGGTAGTCAGTGCACTAAACAAGGGACTCACTGGGATCATGTGGACCTGGGGCTTGCCACTGCTGGTAGGTACTTCCCCAACCCTGAGGACAGTACTGGGGGCCACCAGGTGCAGCTCCACTGTAGAGAAGGACAGGACCGTTTAAACACAAACTGTTTATTTATCAGTCTCCCCTAGTGGAAAATCCCTGCATTCAAGTGTTATTTGTGGGTTGTACTTACTGAGGAGCACCACCAGGAGGCCCTGCATTATAAGGGTTGGGATTATAGGGACCCATAGGACCGCCTGGGCCTCCTGGACCAGGACCAGGACCACCCCCCACTGGACATAATGGAGCCTGGAAAAAGGAGAAAAACATTAAAACTGCGAATCAGTTAAGAGGTTGTGTTATCTTTTGACAGCGGTTTGAACTGTGTATTCCCTCACTGCTCCGCGAGTCACTTGAACGTACCTCAATCTTCTCTTCTATGAGCTGCTTTGCGTGGTCAATCTGTTGTGGGGACCCTCGTATGATGAACATTTTGAAGTTAGGGTCGCCGTTTGGTGGTGGCTGACGAGATATCTCCACGAATGCGCCGGTCTGTTGGTTGATGGCCTTGACGTTTTCTCCTCCTCTGCCAATGACGAGCCCACATTTGTGCGCAGGAATGGAGAAGGTCATCTCGCCTCCCGGAGGACCCCAGTTCCCCTGGCCTCTACCTCGTCCGCGCCCACCGGGTGGCATCCCACCACCGGGACCACCTTGGGGGCCCTGTGGAGGAAACACACCGTACATTAGGTTTCACTGTTCCACGGCAGAGCCCTGTTTCCGTTTTCTGTCATCAGCACAGAAATCAAGATCAACCCTTTAAAGGAATTAAACACCTACCCCCTGGCCACCCTCCTCTCGTGCACGGATGCTCTGTAGCAGGTCGGTGATGATTGATGCAGCATGCTGACACTGGTCTGGTGGACCCATAATATGGGCAATTTTATCAGGACCTGTACCATCATCTGTAAGGGATGACAAAAGGACAGGCAGGTTTAATGGTGGGGGTCTGTACAGGGACTGAAAACAAAAAGGATTAACTAGCCTAGTTGAAAATGTTAAAGACGTTGAAATGACAGCACAATTAAGCTAGTTACAAAATAAAACTATATGTGACCCTTTCCTGCCAACAAAATGGTAAAAAAATGACTTATTTTGGACAGAAGCTTTAGCATCTTTAGTAGATTTGATCTTTTCTGCCCAGCTTTAGCTTTAAACTGTTGTTTTGATTTATTAGATAATATATATTTTTCTCCACCTCTGCATAAACACTACTTAGCAGGCCAAAAGGGAAGACCAATAGTTCTAATTACATTTATGGCATGTAAAGAAATAGGGTGCAGTTTAATCCCCCAGCTCACCTGGTTTGAACTGTATCTTCACTCCAGCATCGCTCTGGATCTTCTTGATCATCTCACCACTTCGGCCAATTACAACTCCCACAGAGTGGCGGGGCACAGCTATCTGTAGAATTACAAATACAATGTGATAACTGCTCAAAGCAATTAAGTCTCACCCATTTATCAAAATGATGGTTAACATGCATTCACACATTATTCTTCTACAGTACAGATACACGATCGCAATTTCCTTGGCCGATTCTATTTGTAAGAACTATAATTGACAGCCAGGCTCCAGATTAACTTTTCACCACCGTCCCGAGAAATAATTTCAGTCAGTGGCTGAAGTCAGTGTACACCGTCAAATTCTAAATGTCCTCCTTTTACCTTGTAATTGTCACTTATAGTGGTTATTTTCATAAAGCACACAACTCAAAATCATTTTTATTTAAATAGGCCTACTTGCTTTTTGATTAAAAAATATGTTTGGCATTAGAAGTTTTAATTACATATTATAAGCAGCCTCCAGGTCTGAGAAGTGAAGCCAATGCTGAAGTGCCTTAAACTTGCATTCTTTCTTTTTGAGTTTATGGTCTCAATCGCTAGTCTCAAGTCTTCTTCAATACATCATGATGTTCATTTAGTAAATTATGGTCCCATTTAGAGTCAAATAGACCATTAAGCAGGGGATGCTTTAGTGCGTGGCTACCTTGTGATTGACAGGTCGCTACCACATCGTTGTCCGGTCTGGGAGTTGTCCGTGTTTTCATCTTACAACTTTAACAGTTTCACAGTGTGTTTTCAGTTCATGAAAGTTAACTGTAACTTTTTGGTCGCCTAAAAATGTCTCATTCAGCGTTCTGTTGTACTTAGCTCCACCTGCTCGTGTTGTGCAAAAAAACAAGCCAACAGCCAAAATGCGAACTCGAGGTTTCCAAACGGCAGTCCACCAATGGGTGACGTCACGTTGACTATGTCTACTTCTTATAGACAGTCTATGGTTATAAGCTGCTTAGAGCTAACATTACAACTATAGTTATTCACATTTCTCAACAAAAACTAAATATTGCAAGATTAAATTTGAGCACATCATGCTAGCGTTACATGACAGCTGAAAACCGTCCGGTTTGGTTCGGCATTCGATGCATCTCTACTCTACAGTCATTCAATTATGTTCATTTAATGCAATTTTATCTCTGCTGTGGTCAGGTTGGGAAAATGGTCTTTAAATACAAAAAGCAAAGTTAAGACTGACTGCTGTAATAAACACACAGATTACTTACATCGATGCCGCCGCCGCCGCCGCCTTGGTTGCCGCCACCACCACCACCTCCTCCTTGGTTGCCGCCACCACCACCACCTCCTCCTTGGCCACCACCACCTCCTCCTTGGCCGCCACCACCACCACCTCCTCCTCCACCTCCTCCTCCCATCCTTGATCCGTATTCATTCCGGTCTCCAAAGCCTGCATGATCTCGGTCTCGTAGAATCTCATTGACCATCTCCTTTGCTTGCTACAACAAAAGAAAACAATGATTTGAGGGTTAAATAGGGGCATGAAACACCTTCCACTTAGCCATAACTATCTCCACTGTGCTTAAAGAGTACCTGCACTTTGTAGGGGTCTCCAATGATGCGTAGGGGTTTATCTATGTTGGGTGGCTGGGATCCATCTTGAATAAGAATCATTTTCACTCCAGCTCTCTCCTATGATTTTGCAGGAGAGGAATGTTGGATTGATCACACAAGGAAAATTCACCATATCCCAACATGAACACTTTACACCGTTTACTGGTTGCAGTGCACTTTTAGAAATCATTTTCATTCTAATATTTGTACAGTAGAAACACTCAGAATGAAGTGATCATAGAGTTATGTTAAGGTACCGTGTGATTCTCACCTGTAGCTGTTTAATGGTCTCTCCTCCTTTACCAATGATGAGGCCGGCCTTGCCTGCAGGGATGATCATCTCCTGCATGGAGCCTGACTGTCCGTTGGGTGTGTCATGACCCCTTGACACTATGTCATCTATAAGTGCCTTAGCTCTCCTGGAGGCAAATTCAAATGAAAGAAGGCAGATGAAATGATTGAAGTAGGGGTGGGTGATATATCAAATATACTCTATGTATTATGAGTTGTTCTACGTGGGATTTAGTGAATGACTATATCGCAAACATAGAGTACAAATCACCACGTCATTTTTTTTAAGCCGCTGGCATGAGACTCATATTGGCGTTTCGCTTCTCCCGCGGCTCTCTCCCTCTCTTAAGCTAAATTCACACTACAAGAATATTTGAGTCGTCAGATTGCTGTACTCTTCACACTACACAACTTGCTGTCTTGTAATCTGGAGTCTTTAAGTCAATGTGGTTTTCACACTACATGACTGACCGGAGACAGGGGGTCACACACTACAAGATCTTTCATCGGGAGGAATCTCTGATGAGGCCTCAAAACTACTTTCGTCACAAATAAACACGAGAAATACACAGTATATAACGTGAAACCATGCGCGAGACACATGTTCAAAAAAATTGTTTTTCCATTGGTTTCCACACTCTTTTTTTTACTATTTATTCCTCTAGGTGCAACAACAACTTTGATCTATGTTGCAAATGCAACACGTGCATTAAGTTCTTATTGTTATAGGCGACCCCTCCTCCCCCAATTTCCCCTCAACCCATGTCTTGGACTCTCATTGGTTGTAGCTCGTGGCCGGACGGTGCTGTAACCCTTCGGCTACCAAGGCACTCCAGGTCACACTATTGTGACTTATTACAGGCAGTGCAAGAAGCTCCAAGCTGCCAACAGTAATGCCATAGTCTTCAACAGCTGCAAAGTTTTGAACAAAGCTTTGCTTTGGTGTATTTTTGCGCACTTTCAAGTCAAGCTGAATTATGGGCTTTGCCTAGCTTGGCTGAATTCATGGAAGTCTACAGGATAAGTAGCATTTCCTATCAAAAAGCAGAAAAATGCACCTTGCTTCAAGCTGAAAGTGTAGCTCTTGATACTCATTAACCTATTTTTCAAATTTTAATTTCATTCTTAGAAGTTAAACAAAATCCTAACATTTAAGTTTTTTGTCTGGTATGGTTGAGACTTTTGTGCCACAAGGGAAGCAGGCTGTTAACCACCACTGATTCCACTAATCACATAGTTATTTATGGGTTAGAAATGATTAAGATTAGTGTGAGGACCATAGTTGGGGTTTAACTTTGGCAATCTTTGCAAAGGACATTTTGTACACCGCCTGAGAGGAAATGCTGCCTTAGAGGCAAAATTCTGTTAGAAAAGTCCCAAAAGTGCTAACTATTGCCATGGTAGTGGCTAGAAGGGAACCAACAAACTAACTTAAGGTTAGGCATTGATCTCGAATAGTTTAAGTTGGGCACTGACCTTGAATAGTTAAGGTTAGGATAAGTTGTTTGGCAGTGAGTCTCGCAAGAGTTTTTGCAGATCTCAGATCAGATTTGACAATTTGCGGGCGCCTTAAGATACTAAACTTTATTAATACATTTAATGTAGTCTGATTAGGCCGGCCATCATTTTCTGGTAAAGCTTATATTGTTATTTCTTCACCTTTGAGCAGAGCTGTTACTTGATCCCATAGACACCTGTTAACGAAAACTCCCCAGAAACCAAACTTTTTCTTTTAAAGGTAAGTGGAGTAGTTGCATTGTAAATTAAAGGTAACAATTGCTAACTTTGGACAGCCGGATGGAGACACCAGTGTCAATCTCAGCTATTTATCTTTTTTTTCCACACAAACTGACGACCCAGAGTTACCACGTGACACCAATGTTGTTTTACTATTGGCTCACAAGCCTTGTTAGAAGTGGGAACCAAACATCAGATATCTTCCAAAGAGATAAACAAAACATTCATTTTGGACCTGCCCAGATTTTTAAAATGATTAAGTCACAGTCATAACAATTTCTTTGAGAAAAGCCATACTTTTATCCGGCGCCTTTCTAAAAGCTCTGTGGATGCATTATTATTAAAAAATTATTTGGCTACATAAAAATGTTATCAATATAACCTTATTATTTTACATGGGAAAACCAACTTACCCTATGGCATCTGGTGACCCTGTCAGAGAAACAGTTCTGTCTGGAAGCCCGGCACTGTCTGTGAATGAATATGAAAATATGTATCAATCCAAAAGAAGAAAAAAAACACGATAATTTGTTGATTTAGAAAATCTGAGGTTAGCAAACATATCTCACCATGCGCAATCTGGACCTTGCAGCCAGAATCCTGCTGTATTTTGTTGATCTGTTCACCTCCTCGGCCGATGACTTTAGGGACAGCAAAGAGATTCCGAATTTAGTTTGAACACATGTAACGCAGCCATGTCTATGGTTTAGGAAACTTGTGTGCATGTACTTACTGAGACCGACCATGCCATCAGGCACCCTGAACTCTTCTGTCATTGTTGAGGACCTGACACTGCAGGCAAGTTTAAAAAAAAAAAAAACAATGATATATGAAGGTAAGTCATAACCAGAAGCACCAAACGTTTTAATGTAAAAGAAACAAAAAATAACTCTATACCTTTGTTGGGACAGGGCAGCCAGCTGAGCTCCAATAGCTGCGAGAGAAAGAAAATGTGTTGAGTATTCGGAAACTGAATCGAGGGAGTGTTTGTAATAGGATCAATGAGTGATTAAACGTACACAATGCAGAATCAATTTCACCCTGTGATGCTACCTTCTTGGCATCGGGTTCATCTGAAAACAAAAGAAAAAGTGAGTCTGCCATGTGGACTAACAAATGCAGACAAGCTGCCCGTTTGTGCTGGTTTTTCACCTGCTTCCTCCAGGGATCGTTTCTGTGCTGTGAATGGATAGTTCTCAGCTCCTCCGTTGTTGCTCACTGAGGGAACACCGTCTCCACCGATTTTAGCTGCAATCTAGAAAGAAATACACTGGATGAAGTGTCTGAAATACACCCTAAAATAGTGAATATAAAGAAAGATCATCTCATTTAAAGTGGCACTCCGCAGACACATGAAGATCAATTAACTCAGGAGGAGCACTACACTGATGTTGTCATCTGGGCTTGGAGACTACAAATTTAGAACAGAAAGCCTTTGTTGGGGGTGTGGAGATTAAAAGACATACGCATTTACCAGGCAGGGAGCGTCTAATGCTGCGTTCCATTTACTTCGGAAATCAGAAGTTGGAGCTGGGAATGACGTCACACCCGAGTTGAACGCATTTGAGTACAACAAGTCGGAAAATTTAATGGGGTTTGCGCCAGCCAGGTTAGCAATACCAGTTGATAACGCATTACGCCGGTATTTTGCACATACAAACACCGTAGCAACGGGTCCACAGATAGATGTTGGACTGTACTGATGATGCACGAAGCAGCCATCTTGGATTTTCAAACCGGGTTTGGTGAGGTTCATTCATCTCTCCAAGTTGGAAATTCAACTTCAGGAAGCGTTCCAGTTGAAATTTCCAACTGGGAACTCGGAAAAGCCAACTTCCTGGTTCAAATGGAACACAGCATTAAGTAGGACGGTATTGAGGTGCATTATGGGAAATGTAGGATCTTGTCTTTTTGGTGCTTGAACCATACTATGACTACAAGTCTCTGCTGCATCCATTTTGACCTTTCACTTTTAATCTCTCTCACACAAGGGCCTCAACTTTGTGGAAGTGCACTACTAAATTGCTGGAGAGGGGGGGTACAAAGGAGGACGGTCTGCAGGACAGATAATAATGCACTATACTCACTTTTAACAGTCTCTTCTGCACTATACTCACTTTTAACAGTCTCTTCTGCACTATATTACCTTTTTTTTTTTAATAGTCCTGTATCACAGCTGTTACCCTGCACTATACTCATTTTTAACATTTTTCTTCATCTCCTTGTATTTTTATATCTATTTTGTTGTACTTTATACTACTAACTTTTTACTGCCTTTTTACTAACATGTTTTGCACTATGGAACTGTGATGCTGGAAACTTTCTGGAATTTCCCTCAGGATCAATAAAGTTACTATCTATCTATCTATCCATCCATCCATCTATCTATCTAGCTACCCCTTTAATATTCCTACACAAGTAAAAAACAAGAAGGTCTAAAATGAGAAACAACCTTTATATTTATTTATTATAACAGTGCCTTTTTACAACACCTTGATTAAAGCTGAACCAATTAATTGATTAATATGTAACAATTTTGAAAATGTATCAATTTGCTTGATGAATTAAAAAAAAAAAAATGCTAAAAATACCAAAAACAATCTAGTTTCATCTTCTCAAATATTACATTTTATTTATTATTATATTTTATTTCTGTTTTATATGTCTTTTAATTGCATATCTATTAGATTTGGTTCTTTTCATCGAGTAAAAATATAGATAGATTACCAATTAATCAATAAAGCTAACACTAGTACTAGTAGCAGCCTGAACCTTGATGACCACAAAGAGCCGTGAGGTAACGTGTTAGCTTCACACAGTCTGGCCGCCAAGCAAACATTACACTAAATAACCTCCACTAGCATCCCTTTGTCCATTTAATGCTACTTCTCAACACAACAACAAGCCACTCGGTTGACCTTTTAATCACAGTAACCCATGATAATTGATCTATTCTTCTAAAATGGCGTTTAACACATGGAGGAAACTTCATGATCAGCTTAACTACAGTAACTAACCGAGGCTAACTTAGCTCCAGTAGCTAGTAGCTTAGTGCTGTTAACTCACCCTCCGGATCACGGTTGTCCCACTAGTCCTAATGTTGATTTAGCTAACGTTAAATAAGATAATAGTGAGCTACGGTGCTGCTGCTGCTCAGTCCAACAGCTCGACTAAAGACTCAACCTGGTGTGAGACAAATGAATGGTGATGCTAGTTAGCTATGTTAGCTCAGTAGCTAGTTACCTAAAGCTAACGTCACGGGTGATTAAGCTAGCTGCTGGTTCCTCCTCCAGCTAACTACCGCTAGCTCGTCTCCGGCTGTGTGTCCTCTCTCTCACTACCTGATTTACCTGTCTGGCTCGTTGTACTGCATCAGCAAAAGCGTCGTTTTTCATCCCAGCGCCGACTCCGTTAGTCGGCAGACCGCCGTAATCAGACATGCTGCTCACAAGGGGCGAGTAGAGAGAGACACAGGGGGCAGGCTGTGGAGGCTGTCTGTGGCCGGGTCGAGCTGCGCAGAAGCGGGAAGAAGGCTGAAACAAGAGCGGAGCGGACGGAGAAACACCAATGTGCGTGATGAGCCTCTCTGCCTTACCACGCCGGCAAAACTCCCACTGCTTAAAGGAGCCAATCAACGAGTCCTGCTGCAACAACCCGCGTCTTCTGCTTCTTCTGCTGCTTCTGCTGCTTCTCTGGTGTTTAGTGGTGGTTGACAAACCAGCTTATAGGTGCATTAGAGCCACCTACTGGACTGGAAGGTGGAGCAGGAGATTGACAGGAAAATAAATAAATAATAATAGTAAAATAAATAAAAAAATAAAATAAAAATAAAAATAATTATTATTTATAATAATAATAAGTAATTTTTAACAGTCTCTTCTGCACTATATTCACTTTTTAACAGTCT
>CAKAKR010040293.1:0-20003 GCA_916700685.1 Adelosebastes latens | reverse complement strand
AAATCTTGGTTTTTTGGCCGTCACCATCTTGTATTTTTGGTCGTCACCATCTTGTTTTTTGGGCGTCACCATCTTGGTTTTTTGGGCGTCACCATCTTGGTTTCTGGCCGTCATCATCTTGGTTTTTGGCCATCGCTATCTTGGTGTTTGGACGTCACCATCTTGTTTTTTTGGTCGTCACCATCTTGTTTTTTGCGCGTCACCATCTTGGTTTTTGGCCGTCACCATCTTGTTTTTTTGGCCGTCAGCATCTTGGTTTCTGGCTGTCACCATTTGGTTTTGTGGCTGTTACCATCTTGGTTTTTGGGCGTCACCATCTTGTTTTTTTGTCCGTCACCATCTTGATTTTTGGGCCATCACCATCTTGGTTTTTGGCCGTCACCATCTGTTTTTTTGTAACCAGAAGTGACACTAGAGGGTGGAGCTAAGTACAACCGAATGCTGAATAAGACATTTTTAGGCAACCAAAATGTTACAATTAATGACGAAAACACGGACAACACCCAGACCGGACAACGGCGTGGTAGCAACCTATCAATCACACGGTAGCCCCGCCCTAAAGCATCCCCTGCTTTATGGTCTATTTGACTCTAAATGGGACCATAATTTACTAAATGAACATCATGCTGTATTGAAGAAGACTTGAAACTAGCGATTGAGACAATAAACTCGTGTTTACAATGTTTACTGAGGTAATCAATCAAGTGAGGAGTAGGCTCATTTTCTCATAGACTTCTATACAATCAGACTTCTTTTAGCAACCAGAGGAGTCGCCCCCTGCTGGCTGTTAGAAAGAATGCAAGTTTAAGACACATCCGCATTGGCTTCACTTCTCAGACCTGGAAGTTGCCCACTGGTGTCCACACACTTGTGGCCACGTTAATGTAGTTTGTTGGATCAAAGTATTGGACAGACAGAGTGACTCACATTTAGCCTCTAGCTGGACTAAAGCATCGACCACTGAAGCATCTGACAGAGAGAGATAAAAACTAGCAGTTAGCTTCAGTGAACATGACATAAACCTGACACATATACACTTTCCCCACGTGGACGTCAGATAACAGGTCGTTTAAAAGGAGACGTTTACTGTTAAAAGCTCACACACACATTCGGAGACAGATGGGCGGGAAAACGCCAATTGTTGTAAAATTAATGGCTCATGTGATAGCCAATCAAACACTTGGCGGGCTGCGTGTCAATAGCCGATCAAACAGCTGGCAGCGTGACTGTTGATGAGCTGGCGGTCCGTCAGTGTCACCTTGGTAACAGCCGGGGAACACCTGACCTTCAACACGGTTTAACGCCACCAAGCAGAAAACATGTTTCCAGAAGGATCCTAAACCAACAGGTGGAAAATAGACTCACAGCTCCTCCAGGCTGTTTAATGTTATTTATTATAATGTTAAAGACTGCCGTGTTCAGAGTTTTCATACATTTAGTCAAACAAATACAGGATTTATATTCCAGGAAACAATATATAATACTTTGTGAGATCAGCCTTGAAAATCTATATGCTAATACTAATAAAAAAAAAGTACCTAACAGCTGTTGAATGGCTGTTACAAGCAGCGTTAAATTCATCAACGGAAAGTGATGTGTTGCGTCCTTTTTTTTCATGACTTAAATGAGACAAATTAAATAGAAAGTGACCTTTGAAAATAATAAACTATGAATGAACTATGAGGACTTGTATTACATTTTTTCGGCAATGAATAAAAAGTAAACAAGAACGTGAAAGACGGATGAATGGACAAATGCATCAGCAGAATCACACGTATAGCGCCACATGGTAAAACTGTGAAAATCTATTGTTTGACAGTTGATTTAGCACTTTGCCTTGTTGCATTAATAAACAACAAATCACATTTCAGTATTATTACATCTCTGTCAGTATTGTTAATGAATGTTACCAGTTTGTGGAAGTAAGAAAGATTCAGATTTATTCAGATTTATGGACTAAATTAATCTACAATGCTGCTGAAAGTTGGACAAGAAGCAGCAACAAAACAGCTGGAACAAGCTCAAAAAGTGTGCAGCATGTCGACATTTATAAAAAATAGAGCTGTCAATCGATATTTTTGACATATTTAATCGCGAATAATCACATTGTTTGTCCGTAGTTAATTGGAATTAATCACACACATTTTTTTATCTGTTCAAAATGTAACTTAAAGGGAGATTTGTCAAGTATTTAATACTCTTAACAACATGCAACAACAGCTGTCAGTGTGTCCGTGTGCTGACTTGACTATGACTTGCCCCAAACTGCATGTGATTATCATAAAGTGGGCATGTCTGTAAAGGGGAGACTCGTGGGTACCCATAGAACCCATTTACATTCACATATCTGGAGGTCAGAGGTCAAGGAACCCCTTTGAAAATGGCCATGACCGTTTTTCCTCGCCAGTTTGGAGTGTTATTTAACCTCCTTCACTACAAGCTGGTATTCCTCAGGTTTTCTAGTTTCATATGATACCAGTATCTTCACTCTAGCTATAAAACTAAGCCCCTACAACCCAAAAATCACACGGTTCTTTCTCTCTGAATAATTTCCTCATTAAAAAATCATTTACCACGTTGTTTCCTCTCATGCAGCATCACAGTATCATGCTGGATACACACAGAGCATCTGCTGCTTCCATGTTGCTGAATGACACCCACAGATTATAGACTCACCTCTCATCGCTCTACACTCTGTAATCTGTGGATGTCATGTGAGGAAATCTGTCAATATTTTTACTCGGCAGCCGTCAGTGTGTCACATGTCAGCTTCTCTCTCGCTCTTTGACTCCATACAGCATGTAGCTCCACATCACTACTGGGAAAAATACAGTCCCGCGTACCCTCGCAGCCATGAACACCAGAAGTGGAATGTATCTAAGTACATAAGTACAAGTGTGAGGTACCTGAGTATTTCCATTTTATGCTACTTTATACTTCTACTCCACTACATTTATATGACAGATTTTTGCAGATTCATATTCATGATACAAAATATAATCAACAAGTAAATGATGATGTATTATTATAAGATAACAGCAGGAGGCCTAATGTATATATAGTGGAAAAGTAGCTCCACCTTTACCAGCTGCATCAGAGATGGTGATGGCCAAAAACCAAGATGGCGATGAACAAAAACCAGATTTGCGACAGCCAAAAACCAAGATGGCGATGGGTAAAAACCAAGATGGTGACAACCAAAAACCAAATGGTGATGACCAAAAACCAAGATGGTGATGCCCAAAAACCAAGATGGCGAAGCCCAAAAACCAAGATGGCGATGGGTAAAAACCAAGATACAACGGCCAAAAACCAAGATGGCGATGGGTAAAAACCAAGATACAATGGCCAAAAACCAAGATGGCGATGGGCAAAAACCAAGATGGTGACAACCAAAAACCAAATGGTGATGACCAAAAACCAAGATGGTGATGCCCAAAAACCAAGATGGCGAAGCCCAAAAACCAAGATGGCGATGGGTAAAAACCAAGATACAACGGCCAAAAACCAAGATGGCGATGGGCAAAAACCAAGATGGTGACAGCCAAAAACCAAATGGTGATGACCAAAAATCAAGATTGTGATGCCCAAAAACCAAGATGGCGAAGCCCAAAAACCAAGATAGCAACGGTCAAAAATCAAGATGGCGACAGCCAAAAACCAAGATCGCGACGCCCAAAAACCAAGATGGCAATGACAAAAATGACGAACTCGAGGCTTCAAAACCGTAGTCCACAAACCAATGGGTGACGTCACGGTGACTACGTCCACTTGTTATATACAGTCTATGACTCGTACACCGAACCGGACTGGCAAAACCGTAAAATCAACCCAACCAAAGTCAACACTAACTAAGCTAAATTTTAAGCTTCACTAGCAGGTGCTTCTGATTTCCACATAATTGCACATTAATATTTCTCAGTGGATGAAGCCATTTTTCAGTGACTCCATGAGCTAAGCTCCACCACCAGCACTAACTTATCTTTTAGCCCCGAGAATGACTAAATTATCCATCCATCACGTATATAATGTGGCGTTTAACGAACATGTAGGGGGCGCTAACGGGGCTTTAGACTGTTTTATTGGACACGCACAGTCTCTCTGACATCACACGGCCAATTAGCGTCCTATTTCAGCCAACTGGATCAAGGTGGAAGACAGCGGGGAGAGGAAGAGTGAGAGAGGGAGAGAGGGAGAGGAGGGAGCGCTAAGTGGGCGGCACACTCTCCTGCCTCGGGGTAGATTGGTGTCAAGTGCAGAGAACACACACGGTGGGCAGAAAATGTAATGAATGTGATCACTTGTTAGGAAGAAAGAATGTGCATGAGAGTGTGTGTGGTCTCTGCACTTGACACCAATCTAGCAGCAGCAGCAGCAGAAGAAGAAGAATAAGAAGCAGCAGCAGCAGCAGAGAAATAAAAAAGAGATGAGAGTATGTCAGACTTAAAGCTGAACACACACTGATCCAAACGTCAATATTTCAAATTCCTTGAAAGTACGAATCCATCCATGATTCATTGTCGGGCTACATAAAAGAGACAGAGATGCAGATAGAGGCTGGCAGAGCGTCCTGTGGTCGGAATACACAGTACGAACAGTGTTTCTGCGGCGAACTGAATCATTGACGGTGTGTTTGATGTGAACAGAGTGTGAAGAATGCTGAGGCGTAGCGTAAGCCTTTTAACTCGCAACATATTGTTTGCACTCGAATGTTTTGTAACTGTTGGCTTTAGGGAATTGTAGAGCAATGCTTGAGATGATCAGCTGTTGTCAACGAGGGCTTCCTTGTCTCTGGTGCAACCTTATCGCATCTTTCACGCTCTACCTGGAGAGGACGCAAGCCGCCGCCAGCTTCCACCTGACTGCTACAGGAACATCAGGCCTTTACGCTACAGCTGTTTTTAAGTCTTTTGGGGCAAGCTGAAGTCGAGTCTTTAAGCTGTGTTCACACCAAATAAACGCGCCGCATAGAAGGAGGGGCTTTCCTCCATGGATACCAACAACATTTCATCAACCATGGGCCGAAATAACCACTATTGCTTCTTTTCACATGTTATGGAACTCCCAAATGTTCATGACATCACCCGGCGGCGCACACAGCTCAGGGAATATTCGCTGTATCTATCGAGTCACACGTCGGCTGAGTTAATCTGGTTTACTACAGCGGTATGAACCCAAAATAAACAGATTTCACTGTGATTTAATTGGAATAAATGGATCAAAATGATGCCGAAATAACAAAATAATGATGCCGATTTGTAAAAAAGTCTGAATTCATGCTTTGTCAGTTCTGTCCACAAGACGACAAGTGAACAACTTTTAAAATGCCTGTTTTCTGAATGGAGTTCTGATCGATCAGTGCCAGGCTATGCTAACATTGTAGCTGCTCCATGAACACTAAAAAATAACATCATCTAGGCATTTAGGGGTGATTACAGAGTGTAAATTCATTGCATTGCAGTAAAGAAACTGGCCATAAATAGTTTTAAAAAATGGGATTTGATTTCATAGAAATAGGATTATAACTTTAAGTGCTGAATATTAAGTCTTTAGTGCTTAAAAACAAGTACAAGTACTGCTTTTCCAACTTTTCAGAGTGTGAAGTCGATCCATAGACTGTATATAAAGATGGACGACGCGTCTCCACTTCCTCCCACTCTACAAAAGTCAAGCCCAAATATCCCGGATACGGAAGCTGCCATCTTGAGATTTCGACATCATTTGGCTTCACTTTTGGGGGGCTGTCATGTCGTCACTCTTTATATACAGTCTATGGGTCGATCTGAGTGGATGAAGAGTTGTCATTACTGCATCCAGCAGGTCAGACAGAAATCCCCTTACAGCTGTGCGATAAAGACACGGAGGAATATCTGAATAAAATCTACCTCGTCGGCGATTAAGCAGGCCTCGGCCCGGTGGCAGGTCGTCCTCAGAGCCCCTCGCTTGGATCGATGGCGTCTGGGTGATGCCACTCGGGGCCCTGCATACGTCTGGATGAACGGCAGGTATCAATCCTGAGGACAGAAACAGCAGCTTAAAGCTTTGTTTTGTTGCTTTCTTATTTGTCTTTATTTATTTCCTATTTTGCATGTTTCTTCCCGTCTGTGTAACGAGCTGAAGGCATCAGATCACATCAGAGACCAGACAAAGTGTGTGTTTGTACGATGTGTGTGTGACAGCTCACTTTACAAATGTAAAACAGATTGCTTCTCTCCTCTCTTTGATTGTATCCGTCTGTCCTGACGGTTATTCCCTCATTTATCTCACAGCAGTGTGTGTGTGTGTGTGTGTGTGTGTGTGTGTGTGAAAGTACACTAAACATGCAGTACATATGTTTTTCATGCTGTGTTACGCGCTCACACGCAGCCTATTTATTTTCTTAATGTGTCAGATGTGTGTTTGTGTTGTTTTCTCACCATATCTGAGTTGTCAAACTGGTTTACTACAGTTAATGTGTGTGTGTGTCGCTCTGTGTGACGCTGATTAAAAGTGAGAGCTTTTTGATTGCATCGACCCTCCATGGGATTATTAGCATAACACACACACACACATACACACACACACACACACACACACAGGAGTAATTGAGCATTTCTCTTCTACACTACACATAACAGGATCCAACCCAGCACTTCACTGTTTACTCTCCAAATTCAAATTTATGCAAATGAGGCGAAGTAAACGATGAATGAGCTCGTTTGTGTTTGGAGGTTGGAGCTCTACGTCGTCTCCCAGTAAAACCGGTTTTAAACTGGGACTCTATAAAAAGGTCTTTAAACCAGCAGCTACGATGGAGAAAATGTTAGATACACGTGCGACTTTTATTTATTTGCACAGTCTGATTGTTCCCTGGTTTACAGGAAAGCTTTACAAGTGATTTCAGATGGTTTCTATCTTCCAGTTCATCCATGAAAAAGCGCCGTGAAGTGAATCGGTCAGTCCACACCTTCCTCACACAAAGACACTGATCTTTTATCCTCTTTTATCCAGCAAGTTGTCTGACAGACCTGAACAACATGTTCCACCTCTTTTCACTGTTTGTTTGGGCAAAGAAAAAAGAGCTACTCCACGTCCTAAAAATAACAACAGCCATACCGCCATATTTATGTGTAAATGGTAGCATTCAATAAAGAAGCAAAAATCAACCATGCAGTTTGCAAGGGGCTCAATTTCAAATAGTGGATAAACAAGTAAACAACTGACTTACAAGTTAAAATTAGGGATAAAACATCCTTAAAGGGACTGTTTGTAAGAATCCGAAATGCTTGTTAACAGCGACACCTGTGGCCGTTAAGTCAACGAAAGTCAGCGTCCTGTTACTCGCGCTCGCCCGTGTGCACGCGCTACATGAATGTGAGCGAGCATCCGTCAAAACAGTGAGGCGAGACACGTCAGCTAAAACCACAATATCGCTCTATATTTCACCTGCTTGGCAGTAATGTTAGCTGACCAGACGAAGGTCTCTCCATGAACCGGACACCGGAGTTTTGGTCGGAGACGATAACGTTTCTCGCTGTGGAGCTCCGTCACTTCACAAGACACGGGAAACCTCTGTTGGTCTGGAGGAGCTGCAGCATTTATTTCTGCACAAACGTCCACTGTACATTCACTAGATATTCTCAGAGCTAAACTAACTCTTCTGCAGTGTGTAGTGTGCGCGTATGCACGTAAGAGTGGAGCGAAAGAGCAAGAACGCGCGCGGTGTGTGAGTGAAGGCAGGCAGAGGAGCAGAGTACAGCAGAGACTCCGGCCCTGGAGACCAAAGCTACGGTCTCCCCCCGTGTCCTCCACTGTTTTGCAAGACGGGCTTCCCTCATGGATGTATTAAAAGGCTTCACTAGATATAACTTTGCGGTTTTGGTGCTTCCGTGTAGTTTGTGTTGGAGTCTGAGTCTGAACAGCATATGGGACACCGACCCGGTAGATTTATACGTGTAAGAAGTTACAAACAGTCCCTTTAACTAACTTAACTACCAGAGAACTGCTAGCATAGTGCAAAAAATCCTCTCTCATTTTCATGTTGTGTCTTTTTAACTTAACAGGTTTAAAATGTTAAATGTTTTTGCAGTTTCAGAGTACAATACTGGAGGCATTCCTTAAGCTAACATTAGCTAGCAGCTATCAAAGCTACAACACATCAGGATTAAAAGCTCCTAAAATTGCATATATGGCCACTTCAGCTTTCCCCATTCATCCCCATTTAGTCATTTTACCCAATACAGCATGTGTTCTTACCTCCAGGTGCAGTTTGCAGCAGTTGGACGGTAGTTTTAGCAGTGTTTGAGTTAAGCTAAACTAGCTGCAGGTCCTGAAGCTCTCTCTGTCCAACAGGTGAGTACAAGAATCTACAGGGAAATAACCCAACAGTAATCTATTGAAAAAAAAGCTTACTGTACTATACAGTAGCACAATAAACAGAGAATCCACAGGTGAACAGGAGTCTCATCAGGGTTTAGAGGTTAGACAGCTGAGAGAAGCAGGTGGAGATGTGCTGACAGTGTAAAGAGAGAGGAGCCTAATTGGTGGATGAGGAGCAGGTGTGCAGGCGTGCATGGAGGACCAGGAGGAGGTGAGGAGTGGCTGGAGACCTGGAGACCTGAGTACAGTAAAAACTACTGAGGCAGACATTGTGAAGACATCTGTAATGGATGCACTGACCTGTAACTGACATCCAGTTTCTCATCCAGCTGTGGAGGAGATGTTAAACAAGAGGATCCATCAAATTTTTTTAAAAACCCTTAAAGTGACATTATATCCTACTTTAGCGTTCTCATTCACCCCCAGTCATGTTACCTAGTTTACACCTACCTTCAATGGTAGTATGCAGTAATATAGGCAGAAACGTTGAGGGCCTGTATGCCATAACATTCTGTCTCCAACAATGAGATGTAGCCTATTTAGCCAAACTTGACTGGAAGCAATTGCTAACATTTCCCCAACAACTCAAAAGCTTTCTTATTTCTACGTTGTACCTTTTTGTGTTGAACAGGTGTGGAAATCAACACACAACTATCTTTGCTAAACAAAGCATTTTCTGGATCATCTTGGAGTCCAGGAATCCATCGATCCAATGCGTTGTGCGTTTCTTTATGACAGTTTTTATGACGATTTATTACCTTTTTTTGCCGGCTTTTATTCAGCCGAAATCTTTGCACTGATATGCTTTAATTTTCAGGCGTTCTACTCCCCCTTAACACCATTTAACTTAACGTAAACACAATTTATAGAGTTTTTGGGTGAACTATTCCTTTAAAATAGTAAAGTAGTTTGAGGAATATCAGGGAGTTGAGTGCTTAATTGAAAATAAATTAATGAGTAATTGGGGGCGGCAGTAGCTCAGTTTGCTTGGGAACAGGAAGGTGGCCGGTTCAATTCCCCGCACGGGCCAAAGTACGGAGTGTGGAACCTGGTACCTGGAGCCAGTTCACCTCCTGGGCGCCAAGGTGCCCATTTTAGTTAGTAGTCACCTTCTTTGTTTTAGGTTGTCGCCATCTTGGTTTTTGGTTGTCGCCATCTTTGTATTTGGCCGTCGCCATCTTAGTTTTTGGTTGTCACCATCTTGGTTTATTGGCCGTCGCCATCTTGGTTTTTGGCTGGCGCCATCTTGGTATTTGGCCGTCGCCATCTTGGTTTTAGGCCGTCATCATCTTGGTTTTTGGTCGTCGCCATCTTGGTTTTTGTCCGGCGCCATCTTGGTTTTTGGCCGTCGCCATCTTGGCTTTTTGGAACCAGAGGTGACACAAGAGGGTGGAGCTAAGTACAACTGAACGCTGATTTAAGAAATTTTTAGGGGGGCACCGAACCCCCAACTTTCCCAATGAGGGATTGATAAAGTGCTCCTCAAAGAAAAGAAAGAATTAGACATGGTTTAATATAATCCTGGTTGTTAAAGACCCGAGGTATTCGTGTCATGTAGTGGATAAAACTGGTATCAGTCTTGTCGTCTGTTAGAGACCCTCAGAGGGGCGTTAATCACCACGTTAGCCATGTCGTCCCATTAATCTCCGTCCTCTATCATTAGTTTTCCATTAGAGCGTTCCACATAGTGAATCCCTCCATTGAGAAGTTAGAAAGTTACAGGTGTTGATCCTCGTCTGTATTTATGGTGTTAGAGAGAGGTGGGAGGAAACTAGAGGAGACAAACAGACAGTTTGTTCATTATTCTAATTTCCTCCTAATGACTGCATGGATGATGCATCACCATCTGGCACACACACACACACACACACAGACACACACAGACACACACACCGCTGTGATAATGCAGCCATTGACTCTAATGACAACGCAACGCTTGTCGTAATGAGACTTTTTTTTTTTTTACACGCCAATCCAGGGCAAAGCATGATGGGTAAGCTGGCTCGTTGGGCGACAATTAGCTTCTGGTCGCCGTGGAAATGACTCAAGTGTTTGTCCTTACAAGCAGTTTACCTTTAAAGGACGCACGCTTTGAAACAAACAGTCGTGGTCTAATGTGATGTCGGGTTGCCAGATTGTAAATAAGGAAGCCGCCGCGTTGCCAGGTCATCAGTGACACTCTCCCTCTGCAAATTGGGTTGTAACTCAGCACGGTGAATCATGTCCAGTGTTTGTGTGTGTGTGTGTATGTCGGCGTCGTGCTCAGACAGAGGCACTTGAACTAAATTGCCCCCCTGGTACCCACAATGCATCTGGAGCTGGCAGGAGTGTCTGTCTGTGTGTTTAAACCTCACGATGCCTCAGTGTAACACACAGCTGCTTCATTGTGACCCCTCTCGCCGTTTCTATGGTAACCGGCAGGTCCTGATGATGGATACACTCCAGGCTGTTGGCGACCGCAACCGGACGGTGACTTTGGACTATTTTGACATTGGGTCCTAGTGTTACCGTGACAACGGCGACTACACCAGGCAAAAAAAGAGAGAAGTTCCTGTAACAGCTAAAGAACCACGTGATCATGTGGTTGTCGAGACATAAAGAGCAACTTCAGGTGTGTGTCATCACTGTGACATCACTGCTGGGTGCGCGTTGGTATTTGGCCGTCGCCATCTTGGTTTTTGGCCATCGCCATGTTGTTTTTTTGTCGTCACCATCGTGGTTTTTGGCTGTCGCCATCTTGGTTTTTGGCTGTCACCATCTTGGTTTCTGGCGGTCGGCATCTTGGTATTTGTTCGTCGCCATCTTGGTATTTGCTCTTCGCCATCTTGGTTTTAGGCCATCGCCTACTTGGTTTTTGGCCGTCACCATCTTGGTTACTGTTTGTCGCCATCCTGGTATTTGCTCTTCGCCATCTTGGTTTTTGGCCATAGCCATCTTGGTTTTTTGCTCGTCGCCATCTTGGTTTTTGGCCATAGCCATCTTGGTTTTTTGGTCGTCGCCATCTTGGTTTTTGGTCGTCGCCATCTTGGTTTTTGGTCGTTGTCATCTTGGTATTTTGTCGTCGCCATCTTGGTTTTTGGTTGGTTTCCTTTTTAGAGTGATGAATACAGGCTACCGCCGCCTTCTATTCTCTCTCATACAGGAGCAGAACGTACGTGGTAGTCGGCCGTCAGCTATAGTCTTTGTAGTGTGTTTGAGTGCAACTTGTCGGCCAAGACAAAGGCGACGCACGTGACGCAATAGTCGGCCTTCAACGCTGCTAGTTCTTTGATGTTGGTGTCTGGGCCTTAACATTTTAGAGAATGTTAAAAAAAAGAGCCAAAGCAATTGATAAACTCTAAATGGTTATATCATGAATTGAAATTACGTTTATTTAACATAAATAATATTATACAAAGTGGGATGTTTGGGCTAGTGACTGCTTTGATTGATAGGTATCTCGGCCTATCATAATCAGCCATGGTGTTTATGATGTGTTTTATTTCAGGAAACATAACGGTGGTAAAAGAGTGTTTTCTTTTCATTTCCTCTGAGCTCAGATCAACACAGGTCAGCTCGTTCTGCTCCGTCAATCAAACACATCAACAACAACAACACTGTTTACCGTTACTGCAGCAACACAGCAACCGTCACGCTGACTGAAAGAGAGATACACTGCAACATCTGTAGACAGAGGTGACCTGACAGACAGTCGCTATACGAAGCAAAGAGAGAGATACGTTCATATTGAGGGTCGTTTTTAACATGAGCTGAAAATGCAGTTATTCAGCTATAAAACACACACTTCCCTCGTTCCTCCAGGCTGCCAAAGTCACGTTGCCTTTTTGCTTAACCTCTATTATATCCCTGAGCGTGCACGTGCACACACACACATGCAGTTACACCCACACACACACACACACACACACACATGCAGCCTGGCTCTGAGTGCAGTGTGGAAGGCGTGGGCTGTTTCTTCAGGTTACATCTCTCTGCAAAGATGATGGATGGAGGATATAAAATCCATCTCTGCAGGCCATTTAGAACAGAAATGAACACAGACAGTGAAGGAGCTGACAGACAGACAGACAGATAGATGGATGTTAATTTCAATCTTCCATTTTTAATAGGAACTGTGTAGTAAAAAAAAGGTTTTCATCAGGAGATTAATGATAGGGTTTGTAATATACTGACCTTTATCTAACCAGGATTGTCCCCCGAGATGCAAATCTGTTTTTGGAGTCCTGCTGAATATGGCAGCTGATGTTCAATGAATCGAACACAGAAACAAGAAGAGAGGAAAAGACATTGTTTAAATCAGGCCTCATTGGCACCGTAACAGCATGCCGAATTATCTATTAGCAGCTCCTGTTTGCGGTGTACCCATGTATATACAGGCAACTATCACAGGATTACTGTGATACCAAAGAAAACCTAAAAACGTGTTATTTCTCAAGCAAGTTCTGAATCTGAAGTGGCCTTTTTTCTATGACTTCTAAGCAGCTTTATGGATCTTTATTTGCATTGGACATGAGAGATAATGTTGTCCTCGGGAAGTGTAAGTCACACTGAATGATATCAATATGTGTTCATGTCTGTGTGTTTTGCCATTTTGAGTTTTTGCACGCTGCTTTCCACGTGTCATTTGTATGCTGCTTTTCACATCATTTGTACACTGCTTTACGCGTATCATTTGTACACCGCTTTTTGGGTGTTATTTGTACGCTATGCAAGAAAACTACAGTACCACTTAGTTTTCTGGATTATCCTCCTCCGCATGCTAGCTGGAATGTGTCTGCGAGGCATCAGCGAGCGTCGGTGAGCATCAGCGAGCGTCTTTGACCAGTTCACACATGACGCTCGAGCGGCGATGGGCGAGCGGCGAGCAAACTTCGATTTTTGCCTCTGATCTGGGGCTTTTGTCGGGGAGCTCCAAAAACTGTCAGGGAGCAGAGAAACAGGGCTAAAGTCGTGTATGTGAACTAGGCATTACGTGATTTTGGGGTGTTTTACGACAAACTGAGACTTTCTGTACTTGCAAAATTATCTTTTAAATTGACAAACATCATATGTGTGATTGATGGCGCAATTCAAACAGGATAAAAAAGGATTTGTCTCTCTCCGTTGACATATTTTCTTCCGAAATAAAGTCCCATGATGGTCCACCGGAAGGGGAGCGACTTCACCTCTCTATTATCATAAAACCATAAATAATATTGCTGAAAACTCTAACTATTATGTCATCATATTAGAGGGTTTAAATGTTTGTAACTGAGATGTTGCAGCCAAACGTTAATGCAGCAAATGAACCACTTCTCTCCTGAAGGACTGGTCACTACACTGCAGAGAGAGAGAGTGTTTCCAGGAGAGAGAGACAGATCAGTATTGGATTTTGAGTCGTTTATATTCAGCAGGGGTTCGCAGAAACTCACTGCTACAGTATAACACACACACACACACACACTGCCCGGCTCTTATATATAAATCCATTAGAAGTTATTGTTCATCGGCGTGTTTCTGCAGCAGCTTTAGCTGAATAAAAACCTTTTGATTCAATTCAAAACTTTATTGTCTCGTGAGGAAGATTTGGTTTGCAGAATTTTTTATGATGAAAACAATAAAAACACATAAAAGTGTCCGCAGCAGATGCAGAGCAGCGTGATGGGATCAGAGCTGAGTGAAAACCTGCAGAGTGAAAATCAGGTTTAATACGGTTATACGGCGAGCGTCGAGCCCAGAGAGGAAACCTGCTGAAGTAACAGTTAAACATGGTTACAGAGGCAGGAGCCCTGCTGGAGCCCCCTAGGGACCGCACAGGTCATTACACACGGCAATATGGAAGATGATAAACAACATACTATCATATAAACTGCTCTTAGAGCCTTTAGACAGCTGCTGCTGCACCAACAGTTAGTCTTAGGAGGAGGGAGGAAAGCAATAAAGAAGAGATCGAAGCTTGGATCAATTAAATAAATGAACGTTTTTTAAAGGAAGTCTGGTGTGGCATGAACTGAAATACAAACTTGGATGTGAACTCCATCAAGTTCCAGTAAAATATGGAACTTATTGTCATAATATGTCACTTTTGCTGCTGATTTTCAACATTAACATCCATGTTTGTGTCCACCTGATGAATGTAAGTCCAGTATTCTTTCAATTTTAGCTCTGTTTTTGGTCTCCACCAACTCCTGAGGGAAATATCTGTCTCTTTAGCTGCTTAATGCTCCACTATGTTCATCTTTAAAGCCCCTTTCCCATGACAGAAGTCATTTATCCTCGCTCATCGTTCAAAACAAAATAGGAAAATGAAAGTAATAAAGAAGAGAAGCTAGAAGCTTGGATCAATTAAATAAATACATGTTTTTTTTAAGGAACTCTGGTGTGGCATGAACTAAAATACAAACTTGGATGTGAACTCCATCAAGTTCCAGTAAAATATAAATTTAAAGTGCTAATATGTCACTTTTGCTGATCATTTTCAACATTATTGTCCATGTTTATGTCCACCTGATGAACTTAAGTCCAATATTCTCTCTTTTAGCTCTGTTTTTGGTCTCCACCACCTCCTGAGGGAAATATCTGTCTTTTTAGCTGCTAAATGCTCTACTATGTTCACCAGATAGTCTCTAAAGACCCTTTCTCATGGCAGAAGTCATTTATCCTCGCTGATCGTTCGAAACAAAATAGGAAAAGGAAAGTAATAAAGAAGAGAAGCTAGAAGGTTGGATCAATTAAATAAATTAATGTTTTTTAAAGGAAGTCTGGTGTGGCATGAACTGAAACTTTGATGTGAACTCTGTCAAGTTCCAGTAAAATATTAATTTAAAGTGATAAAATATCACTTTTGCTGCTGATTTTCAACATGATGATTCATTAGGAGTCCACCTGATGAATGTAAGTCCAATATTCTCTCTCTTTTAGCTCTGTTTTTGGTCTCCACCAACTCCTGAGGGAAATATCTGTCTCTTTAGCTGCATGTTTAATCATTTTAATTTTACTTTCAATTCTCAGGAAAGAATAAAGAATATTTCACCTCGTAAACCATGCGTGAACTTGCATGAATCTCTGGCATGAACTAATATTCATCATTCATTCGTTCATTCATTCATTTTTTGCAATGCTTTGCAGCCAGACGAGGCGCTAGCAGCTCTCTTTCGCCAGGAAACATTTGGTGTAGCTGTATTGTTGTCCGGGTGGAAACAGTAGTAGTATAGTATAAAGTATAGTATAGATATAGGCTAATAGTATATAGATATCTTCACATAATCATCCAGTCCTTGTACATCCATTCAGTATATTTATTTGTTTTGTTTACAACTTCCTGACTTGTATATAGACATTTTATTTGTATTATTGTATTTTTATTTTATTGTTGGTCATTATTGTTCCTAGCTGTTGTTTAAATAGTTACAGGTTGTAATAACATTTGACATAAAAGTGTGAAAAATACAATAATAAAATGGAAAATAGAGGGTTGTTTATTTAAAACATCATTGTTATTATAAAAAATATTAATCAAAGCCTCTTTAAAGCAACAGTTTGTTGGTTTTCTGGAGTTAGAGGAGAAGATCGATACTGCTTTCATATCTGTTATGTATGAGGCTGCAGCCAGCAGACGGTTAGCTTAGCTTAGCACAAAGACTGGAAACAGAGGGAACAGTTAGCCTAGCTCTGTATAAAGCTAATTAACGCGTTATGTCTTGTTTTTATAATTTGTATAAAAACCAAAGATATAAGAGCTTATAAACTGCTCCCTGTTTCTGTTTGTCTTCTTCACACCGTGAGACATTTTTCACCAGAAGTTGTGTCTTTATTTATTATTGTAAATAAAAAAACATGAAATCATACAAGTTATTAATGATAGACGAGCTTCAGTGTGTTTGTGTGTGTGTGTGTGTGTGTGTGTGTGTGTGTGTGTGTGTGTGTGCGCGTGTGTGTGTTTGTGTGTGTGTGTGTGTGTGTGTGTTTGTGTGTGTGTGTGTAACAGAAACAGTAAATAGTGATGAAGCAGCAGACTTCGGTTCAGTCAGCTAAATGCTAATCACACGTCCAAACTAAACCGGCTCTCATCAATCCTCCTTTCATCCCTCCTTCCTTGTTTCCTTCTCTATCCCGTTTTTCTGTCCTTCTTTCCTTTCCTTCTTTCATCTCCTATTTCTTCAGGCCTTCCTCTGCCATCTTCCCTACTCCTTTGTTTTTTTTCCCCTTCATTCCACCTCATCTCCTTTCCTTCACTGTTTTCTCTTTTGCTTCTCTTCTCCTCATTCACTCTCCTCGTCTGCTTTCCTTTGTCCTTCCCTCCATCTGCGGTCGTCCCATGTTTCCTACCTTCCTCCTTTCCTTCTGTCCATATTCTCCCCTCCTATCTTTCTTCCTTCTACCCTTGCATCTCGCTTTTCTTCCCTGTGTTATCTCTTCTGTTAGCCCTCATTTTTTTCTTCCTTGTTTCCTTATTCTTCCTTCCTTACTACTCCTTCCTCCTCTCTCCTCTCCTTCTCCCCTTTTTGTTTTTCCTTCCTTCACAATCTTTCTCTCCTCCTTTCTTACAGTCATCTTCTGCTCCTTCTTTCCTTGTGTTTTGCCTCCTTCGCTCCTTCTGCTTCACTACTCAACCTCCTTTTTTCATGTCCTTCTATCTCTCCTTCCTTCTCTCCCCTCTCAATCCTATCCTTCTCTCACTTCACTCTCTCCTAACTCTTCACTTTCCTCCCTCCTTCCTGTCTGTCTCTCAATCTTCCCTCCTTACTTCCTACTCTTAGTTTCCTTTCTCTCCTCATTCCTTACTTTTTCCTTCCTACCTTCACTTCTCCTGTACTTTCCTAACTCCATATCTCCTCCTTCAGTCGTTCTCTCCTTGTTCCTCTCCTTCCTTCCTTCCTTCCTTCCTTCCTTCTTTCTCTTTCTCTTTGACTCCTTGACCTCATTTTCCTGTCCTTCTAGCTCTCCTTCCTTCACTCCTCACCTATTTCTTTCATTTCCCCTTCGTTTTTTACCTTTTCTCATTCTTTCTTTCTTTCCTTACTTTTGTTTCCACCTGCTCCTCCTTTGTTCTCTCTTCTCCTCCTTTCCTCCACACACATTACTCACTTCTTTATATTCATGTCATTCTTTCTTCTTTAATTTTTCTTTCTCTGCCTATGTTTTCCTCATTCTCGCCTCCTTCCATCCCTCCTATTTTCACTTCTTTCTCCTCTCCTCGTTGCCTCATCACATCTTGCAAACTCGCCTTTTTCTCCTCTATGTATCCCTCCATCACTCTCTTCTTTCCTTCCCTTGTTTTCATCCTTTCTCCTCCCTAATCATCCCTCTTTATTTCAGTCATCCCTCCATTTTCCTCTCTTCTTTTCTTTCTTTGCATTTTGCATCTTCACGTGGCTTCATTACATCTTGCAAACTCGCTCTTTTCTCCTCTATTTATCCCTCCACCACCATCCCTCTTTCTTTCAGTCACCCCTCCTCTTCCTCCTCTCCTTCCTCTCCTCCCTTCCTTCCTTCCTTCCTTCCTTATCTCCGTCCCTTGAAGGCAGAAATTGATTTGATCACTAATTGTGCTGAAACAAACAGAAGTTGATTAATTCATGTTTGCTCTCTCGCTCTGATGAATGAGTCGGCGGCTGGAAAAAACAAACTTGTTAACACGAGAAGAAGAGGAGGAGAGAGAGAGAGAGGAGAGAGAGAGGAGGAGAGAGAGAGAGGATGAGGAGAGAGAGGAAGAGGAGGAGGTAAAGTGTTGGTATTGTGAGCAGTAAATGGGATCGCTGCCTCGTTTAGCCCGCCGGCTAATTAGCATTCAGCGTGTGAGTCCGTTGGTTGGTATTCACTGTGTGTGTGTGAGTGTTTATTTTCATTGTGTGTGTGTGTGTGTGTGTGTGTGTAGTCATTGATCAGACTGACAGAGACTTATTATGGTGTCACTTCCTGTGACCCCGTTTGACCCCACTGGCGGTTAAAGTGTGTTTATGCGTGCGGTGTGTATTTGTATATATGTGTGTGTGTGTGTGTGTGTGTTTGTCCTGCTAATGACTTGTCAGCTTCCACCAGCAGAGTTAAAGGTGACGCTTCCTCCCTCGAGACACACACACACACACACACACACACACACACACTGAATACACAAGTACACTTTATTATTTCTTCCTCTCAAACACAAATATCAACAAACGCTGGAGCTGCCAGAAGAATTTATATTACAGCTTTTTATTCAATTGATCACACACTTATAGCCCTTTCGCAGCGAGGACTCAACCAGGGTCGATTGTGTGTATGAAAGGGTTAACCCGCGTTGATCGAATCGCCTTTGCGACCTAGGTCAAGAGGCGGGTCAGACCAGGGTCGGACCAGGGTCGATTTCGATGTGAATGTCACGGACCAGGGTCGCTTACAAACGGGGCGGGACAAACTTATGCGGTTGCACTTGAGGGTGCACGGTCCGTGACGTAACGGTCTCAGGTCGCCTTGGATCATAAACAAACGGAGCGACGGCAGCAGGAATGTTGCCAGACACACCGCAGGTGAACGACGGACGAGAACAACACGGATATGTGGCGAGACATCGAGGTGCGGCAGCTGCTGGCCGTCCGCGGTGAAGAAGTAACAAGGCTGGTGAGTGAGAGAGGCATCCGTCGTTACGTTACACGGAAACACAAGGTGCAAGCCGACCACCTCACGTTACCGCCAGCTGTACGTGCATCTGTTTATAAAGCGTGTTTGCACATCTTCTATTTGTAACGTTAACTTTTTAAATAAACCTGCTAAAAGATCCATCTGTCGCCTGTTCTTAGCTGTTATAAAGTAACAAACCCAGTCTCAGTTCTTTCACTGTCGGCTACATTTTCATGATGTAGGACTGAAATTACAGTCATGCATATTCATTCTCTCGTCTATGAGGAGAAACTTTTCCTCCTCTGAGACTCAAACTCTCCTCAGTCTGAAGACTTTAACATAAATTAAAAGTAGAACATACGAGGTCGTAGAACTTGTGCTGATAACCTTTCTGCTCACTGAATCTGCAGCCAGATTTCAGGAAATACATCAGTATTTGTACCAAAATGTTGTATTTTCCATCTGACCATTGTTTATACAATCAGAAAACAAAGCTGAAACAATTATTTATTATTACTATTGTTATTATTTTTTGAAATATAGTTTTGCTGTTGTTAAACGCGGCTCCCGTTTACTTAAATTCATCAGGGCTTTTCTCCGTTTTTTGATTCTCCGTACACCGTGGAGACCCGAGAGAAAGAGAAGAAAGAAAGAGAAGTTTTCTTCAAGAATTCAAGGTAACACAAGGTGAGTAACCGATATATAAATGGTCATTTTGGGGGTGAATTATTCCTTTAAAGGGACTATTTGTAACTTTCAGAAATGCTTCTTAACAGCGACACCTGTGGCCGTGAAATCAACGAAAGTCAGCGTCGGGCTCGCGCTTGCTCGCTCTAAATATACCTGAACGAGCATCGCTCAAAACAGTGAGGAGACACACGTCAGCTAAAAGCACAATATCACTCTATATTTCAGCTGCTTGGCAGTAATGTTAGCTGACCAGACGAAGGTCTCTCCATGAACATAATTTAGATCTGATCCTAGTGTTGGCTTTTCCTGCCTAAGTGCAGGCTGAAGCAGCGGGGCTCTGCAGCGTGTCTCCCTGCTCTCTCCGCCCGCAGCCG
>CAKAKR010040292.1:0-19486 GCA_916700685.1 Adelosebastes latens | reverse complement strand
GTGTGTGTGTGTGTGTGTGTGTGTGTGTGTGTGTGTGTGAGTGCGTGCGTGCGTGCGTGCGTGCGTGCGTGCGTGCGTGTGTGTCCAGTAGCTTATTGTACACCAACCTGCACCATGAAGGATTCAGTGACATCACCAGGTCACCAAAACACCGCAACATTTGGCTAACGAGCTCCCTAAACCGGCCGTCTGTCTCCTGTAGACGTAGCTCAACCAACTAACCTTTGACCTTCACCTCCTCGACGCTGTCAATGCTGCAGTTTGAGCCCAAACGGTCGCGTTTATATTTAGTCCAACTGAAATATCACCAGATGTTTCATCTCTGTGTGTCCAGGACGTATTCAGCTTCTCTTACAAAAAATAAGTTTATTCAAGTATCCTCTTAATATACTTCTTTTAGAGTATAGAGGTAAACCTAATAAAAATATACTTAAGTGTACTTGGCTTATACCGACAAGTATACAGAACAGTCCAAGTGTACTTGCAGTAAAAACTAGTGGTTTGGGCTACAAGTATATAACTAGTAAACTAACAGTACGCCTATAAGTTGACTTGTAGTATAGTTCATATTATAGTTGCAGTACAAAATACAACTTGGATGTAAACTAGTTGTGTACTCAAAGTTTACTACTCTTATATTTAACTAAAAAGTATTGAAGTAGTACACTTACGAGTATACTACTAGTACATTGAAATTAGTATACTTATTACATCAAATATACTTGGGTATATGCTTAAAGTATACTTAAGTTTACTTCATAAAATAAACTTGGAGGTATACTTCTTTTTTGCAAAGGTTAGCACAAAGCGTAGCTTAGCATAAAGCCTAGCTTAGCATAAAGCCTAGCTCGTCGTATCTCCTTGTTAGTTTCTGTCTGTGTTTGATATTAAGACCGAAATATTAGCTTCTTGGTCCAGCTAGCTTAGCGTTAGCTTCTAGGTCTTGATGAAATATTTCACGAGGACATGCGCATTAATTTCGCTTTGACACTTTCTGCTAGGACCAGGTCTTTTGATGGCTAGGCTAACAGTTCCCCCTGCTTCCTGTCTTTGTGCTAAGCTAGGCTAGGCTAGGCTAACAGTTCCCCCTGCCTCATGTCTTTGTGCTAAGCTAGGCTAGGCTAACAGTACTTCCTGTATTTGTGCTAAGCTAGGCTAGGCTAACAGTTCCCCCTGCCTTATGTCTTTGTGCTAAGCTAAGCTAGGCTAGGCTAAACACGTCTTCTACAGAATCCTGAATATTCACCTCGGGAGGTTTTTCAGCTTTTTGAGATTTACTGAAACGTCAGAGAGGATGGAGGTTCAGTCGTCACTTTCCCATGATCCTCGTGGTGTCTGATGACGTGTGCCAGCCGGGGCCTCTTTCTTCTGATTGGAGGGTTTTTGGAGGGAAAATGGCGGCGACCTCCATCTTCACCGTAAACGAGCTCGCGCTGCTTTCATCACGTTGACTTCATCCTCCTGCTGATCTCTGGTTTCACTTCATTTCTTTGAAAATCAAGTTTAAATGCCCCCGTATGAAGTTTCTAATGGACACCTGCCGTCCAATCAGAATCCGGTATTTTCTGCGTTATACAGTCTGAAAGAACTGAATCACTGGAGCGCCTCTTTACGTCTAGACGGGAGGAAGTGGATGATGACTTGAGATCATGTTCACGAGTTCACATGTAGAACCTCTTTTTTTTAGTTGTGTTATTTTGGCATCACTGGCGCCGAGGCGTCGCCGGTGATGCCAAAATAACACAACGAGCGAGAGGAGAAATAGTAACGTTTCGGTGCAGCGATGCAACGACGGAGTAGTCTCAGGTGTTCGTTTGTTTTCCTCCAATAATGTTTACATCAGTTTACGTTGCAGTGTGTGTGTGTGTGTGTGTGTGTGCGTGTGTGTGTGTGCGTGTGTGCGTGCGTGTGTGGGCGGACACAGAGCTGAACTATGAAAGCTGTAGCCACCAGGACGTCGGTGGCGGTCGGTCATCGTCGGTCGGTGGCTACACGCCGGAGAACCTGCAGCGTTTGAGTCCAGATGATGTTTTTTTTTTTTATTTGGTTTCTTCGTCACCTCCAGCCGGCCGTCTGCCGTCGGCGTCGTCTGCCGTCGACGCTCCGGCCGAGATTGTACACGCACACGAAAATGAAAGTGACGGAGAGCTCAAAGTGGATCTGAGGTCTGAGACTAGATGAGGTTCTGAGGTTCTGATCAGCAGCTCTCAACCCGACAGTCTGATTATGTGGTCAGAGACAAAATAAAGACGTAATCATGACGAGAAGAAATGCCGATAAATAAAAACGTGTTTTCTTAATCATACCTGTCGACCTTTAGACCTTAAAAAAGGAGGATTTCTAACCCACAGTGGGGGTCCGAGGGTCTGAGGATTTCTAACGGTTTGCGCCTCGACAACTTTTCGCTGCGTCGAGCGAAGCTTAACTTCGGGCGCTGCATGCTGTGGCGAGCGCAGCTTAAACATGAGCTCAAACCGCGCTGTGTCGCGAGCATAGACTGCTCTCTTCCACCAGGAAACGACAGTTGGTGTAACTCTATAGTCGTCCGGGTGGAAACAGTAAAGATTATACACACTGTTCAGTTCCAGAAACAGGTTGAGATAACGAAAAGGAAAAATGGCAAATATGTTCTTTAGTACTTCTTATATATAAAATACTAATTTAAAACCATGTTTTCAGTCCTGATCAACACTAAACTGTTTCACATCTCAGAGAACGGATCAATAATAATAATCTAATAATAAATAATGTGATGAGATGATGAAGTCATCAGAACTTTATGTGATACGAGTCCTGATTATCTGTCAGATTAATAAGAATCAACCGTCTCGTTTGTTTTGGCAGATTCAAAGTTCATATTTGATCTGTTGATGAAAATCATGTGATGTGGTTGAAAGCTCCAGAACAGCTACTGCGTGGTGAGATTGTTGAGCAGGTCAAGAATCAAACTTTCAAACCGACCGTGACTTCTCATGACGAGACGCTAACGGAGCGTCGACGCTTCAGAACAAACGTGTCGTCCCCACAGCTTCGGGGTCAAAGGTCGGCTCGTTTTGGGAGCTGAACTGAAGGTTGAGAGCTGCTGCGTTCACTGACCCCTCGGTGACGTAGGAACTGAAGACGCTCATGTAACTAAAAGAAGTCTGTGTGGTATTTTTGTAACCTGCTGACTGAAGTATTTGATACTGAACGTGTATTAAAGGAATGTTGATAGATGCTGTTGTAACATGTAACTGAAGGTTTTTAATAATCAGACGCTGCTTTTTGCTTTTCTTAGTTTTTTAAATTGTTGCTGAAGTTGTGAACCGAAGACGGACGAGTGTGAAACGAAACTGTGGCTACCGGAAGTGAAAAACGTGTAAAATAATAAAATGTGTGTAAATAGCCATCGAACTGCACCGTCGTCGTCGGAGACGAACACTACTCAGCGTTTCATCTCACGGACTCCGACCTGACGGTCTATTGTTCCGTTTCTTCTTTTAATTTATTGCTGTGAGAATATTTATTTTTACTTTTGTTTCCAGGTCGTCTGTACAGTGAAACGTTTGTCTTATTTATGTTACTCGATCAATAAAATTGGCTTTCATCCGTCACGTTGTCCTGTGTTTGTGGACGGACGAGAAGTCAAATAGCTGCCACATAGCATGCGGCATGCGACCTGCAGCCTGCAACAAGCGACCTGCAGCATGCAGCCAGAGACAAGCGACCTGTGACATGCAGCATGCGACAAACGATTTTCTGCATGCAACAAACGATATGCTGCATGCGACAAGTGACATGCAACCTGTGACCTGCAGCATGCGACAAGCAACCTGCAACATGCATCCTGCGACCTGCAGCATGCGACAAGTGGCCTGCAGCATGCGATCTGCAATATGCAACCTGCAACAAGCGAATTGCGACCTGCGACAAGCAACCTCTAGCATGCGAAAAGCAACATGCTACCTGCAACACGTTGCTCTTTGTGTTTGTTGATGGACGATAAATCCAAGCAACAACTGAGCTGAGAGCAGCGATCAATCAGCGACCGTCTCTAGAATCAGCGGCTCTGCACACGTCACTGCTGCGTTTCAACATCAGAAGAATAAAAACCAACAGCCGAGTCAGACGTTACAGTTTATTTATTAAAACACATTTCACGTCGCTCTCTTTTCATCATCTGTGATTCTGTTGCTCCGCCATGTAACAATGGTAACAAGACATGAAGACATGTCTCACACCGCCGTCTCCTCCTTCACCGTCTCCGTCTCCTCCTTCACCTGGACCGTCTCCTCCTCCTGGACCGTCTCCTCCTTCAAGACCGTCTCCGTCTCCTGGACCGTCTCTGTCTCCTCCTGCAGAAACAGAAGAATTCAGACTCAACTAAAACTTCTGGAAGGTTTGACCTTTAAATTCTTGTCCAAAGAAAATTCACTGTTTTGCAGAAAATCTGTCATCTGTTATTTATTAATTGATCATGTTCGGGATAAATTTGGCACCATAAGATATTTTTAGATGGAAAAAGCTGCTCAGACATTACAAGTAGTGCTTCCTCTCTGTTTGATGTATGTGTCCAGTTTTAAAATCTTTAAAATGTGAATTAAATCTGGTTTGAATCATAAATCTGAACCAACCTGGAGCGGAGCAGCAGATCTCTGATCAGTCTCCACCTGCTGCTGCTGCTGCAGCTCCAACACTTCCTGTTGAGCCTGAAAAACAATAACGGCAACAAAAGAAACGTTTGACCTCACTTCCTGTCATCAGTGAAACGTGACAGATGTTCCAGATGTGACTGACCTGCTGCAGCTGTCTGTCCAGCTGCTGTCGCTGCTGCTGCTCCGCCTGCAGCCTGACGGACAGCTGCTGCACCTGCGACTGCACCTGGAGGTGATATTAATAATATTACACAGTTTTATTCAACTTTTATTATCATCATTATTATCAGATTTAATACTAATATTTTTGTTTTGATGAATTCTTTTGTTATTCGTGATGGTTTGGCAACATTTATTATGTATTTGTCAACATAAACAACCCATAGTTACTACCGGGTCTAATGTGACCCAGAACACGTCGTTGAGGATGAAGCTTCATTCTGATCAGAAGTTAACGGTTCATTTCACATCCAAACTTTAGAGACCAGTCGAATTTGAGCAGATTAATCAATAATGAAAGTTGTTAATAATTTATTTTGCTCCGTTGTATTTCTACATCAGGTTCAGTGTGACCTGCAACATGCAACATGCAACCTGCAACATGTGACCTGCAACATACAACCTGCAAACTGCGTCATGTGACCGGCGTCATGCAACCTGCAAACTGCGTCATGTGACCGGCGACATGCAAACTGCGTCAAGTGAACAGCAACATGCAACCTGCGTCATGTAACCTGCAACCTGAAAACTGCGTCATGTGAACTGCGACATGCAACCTGCAAACTGCGTCATGTGACCTACAACATGCAACCTACAAACTGCGTTATGTGACCGGCGACATGTGACTTGCGACATGCAACCTGCAAACTGCGTCATGTGACCGGCGACATGCAAACTGCAAACTGCGTCATGTGACCTACAACATGCAACCTACAAACTGCGTTATGTGACCGGCGACATGTGACCTGCGACATGCAACCTGCAAACTGCGTCATGTGACCGGCGACATGCAACCTGCAAACTGCATCATGCGACCTATAACATCCAACATGCAACCTGTGTGCTGTGTGCTGCGGTTCCGACCTGAGCGAGCTCCTCACAGCAGCTCTGGCTGAAGCTGGCCTCCTCCAGCTGTTTCTCCAGCTGTGCCTCCAGCAGCATCAGCTGCTCCTTCAGCTGAAACACAACAAAACTCGACGTTAACGTCCAACATCGAGTTTCCAGCAGGTTTTATTTCAGACGGACAGAGAGGAGGACAGACCTGCTGAGTGTCTTCTGTCTCCGTCCTCTTCGTATGAACGTCGTCCTCCTGCAGCTTCAGCTGATCCAGGACCTGCAGACAGCAGCAATCGCACACTGAGAACCAGCTCATAGAGTTACACATTTATATTTTAGAAACATGGTGTAAAACTCACCGTTTGTTTCTGCTGTTCGGCTTCAGACAGTTTGTTCTTCCAGATGTTTTCTTCTTCTTCAGAGCGTCGCTGCAGAGCCTGAAGCTCCGCCTCCTGTCAGAGGAGAAAACAACCATTCAAGATAATCCAGAACTGTAATAGAGAAACTGATACAGTACAGATACACTGTACACAGTAACTATAATACAAGAAGAAAGGTCCAATGACGACGTTTTATTTACAGGTTTATTAACGTAAAGTTGTTGTTGTTGTTACCGTTTCCTGCAGCAGCTTCGTGTTCTGATGGAACTCCGTCTGCAGTTCAGTCTGTTTCCTCTCGGCCTCGTTGAGCCTCGACTGAAGCTGAACAACAAAATACATCAACATGATTAACATCACACAGGAGCATTAATTTCATAATTTAATGACCATTAATCTCATCATTTAATGCTCATTAATCTCATCATTTAATGACCATTAATCTCATCATTTAATGATCATTAATCTCATCATTTAATGACCATTAATCTCATTTATTGACCATTAATCTCATCATTTAATGACCATTAATCTCATCATTTAATGATCATTAATCTCATCATTTAATGACCATTAATCTAATTTAATGACCATTAATCTCATAATTTAATGATCATTAGTCTCATCATTTAATGACCGTTAATCTCATAATTTAATGACCATTAATCTCATCATTTAATGATCAAACTGTCTGATTCAGAAAGTTCCTGAAAAGTTTGAGTTTTAAAATTCCAGAAAGATTTTATTGAAACATTTTCGAGATTCTGAGTTTCCAAAAAAGGATTTCAATAAAAAAAAAAGTCCTTGAGTTCATGATGAAGCTCCTTAAAGGTTCTGAAACGCCGAGCTGACGGTCGGCCGTCGGACAGTTTAAGGTCGTCGGTGAGCGTCTGCGGTGTGTCCTTCACCGTCGGCTCTAGTCTGCCTGTGTTCGGAGTTTTTTTGGCCGATTCAGCAGGTTGAATCGGCGGCGGAGCTCGTCGGTGAGAGAAATCACTTTGATTGGCTGTTGAAATTCAACCAATCAGTGCAGGAGAAGAGAAACTTCCTGTTTCCCTTTTTGAATGATGAATACAGACTACCGCCACTTGCTGGTGAGGAGAGTTATTTCCTCTCACGCAGTAACAGGACGTACGTGGTAGTCAGCCGCCGGCTGTCGTCTTTGTGGTGTGTTCGAATGCAACTTTTTGGCCGAGAAAAAGGAGACGTGAGGCGATGCAACAGTCGGCCTTCATCGCCGCTAGTTCTGTGGTCTAAGATTTACTGACTTCTGGGAGAAGTTTATAGAGATGTTTCTGATATTAGCAAAGAAAATTCTCAGTTTCTATAAAGGTGTAAAAGTCTCTAAAACTTTCTGAAACAAAATTCACGAACTCATTCCCAAAAGTTTGAGCTTCTATAAAGACTATTCTTGAGTTCCTAAAGTGTCCGAATGACAGAAAATTTTAAAATTCTGATTAAACATAACTTAATTAAAAAAAAAAAAAAAAAAGATTCTGGCAAAATTCCCTAAAGATCACTAGTAAACTGTGAACTGAAAATGTTCCTGAAGGCGTTCCAGAGGTTCAGACTTCTGAGAAAAACTTCATCAGTTCCTGAAAAAGTTTCTAAATTCAAGTTCAGCAAAAAAAAAGAGAGTTTCTGTAAAAGTTTCAGGTTTCATTAAAAAGTTCCACAGTTCCGGACAAATACTCGAAAAACACTGAAATTCAAAATGTCTGAAAAAAAAACTTGCCACGAAAATAATCCAGAGTTCAGGAAAACGTGAGTTCTTGACTCCTCGTATAGAAGTTCCTGAAAAAGTTTATTTTTGAAGAATTTCTTGAGTTTTTCCGAAACCAGATTTCACGTCAGAGCAGCTGCGTGTTTGTCAGGAAACGTGTTGTGTTTTTACCTCAGAGTGAGACCTCTCCGCTTCACTTCTACTCTCCTGAACTTTCAGAGTAAAATGTTGCATCCAGTCGCTCTGCAAGGAAACACAACACTATTAACACCTGAGCTCTGACTGTCAGGCTCTTGAAGCTCCTGCTGCAGTATACTCTGAGTCCACACAGTGAAAAACAATACATTAAATATAATAATAATAATATAATAATAAATAAACAGGAAACAGCTGACCGACCTGCTCTGCCTCCACAGAGACGCCAGGAAACAGAACCTGCAACGATGCCTGGAAGTCCAAACGCAGGGTGTCAAACCTGGACTCTGCTTCAGTCTGAAGACGTTAAAAATATATATATATATTTTTTACAGTGTAAAAAACTGTCAGAACATCTTCAAAATAAAAGTCTGATTCTTCAGTCATGTGACCTGCAACATGTGACATGCAACATGGACATGCAACAAGCGACCAACAACATGCAACCTGGGACCTGCAACATGCGACCAACAACATGCAATTTGCGACATACAACCTGGGACCTGCAACATGCAACCTAAAACATGCAACATAGGACATGTTACATGCAAACGGCAACATGCGATCTGCAACCTACAACATGCCACCTGCAACATAGGACATGGGAGCTGCAACATGCAACCTGCAACATAAGACATGTGACATGCAAACTGCAACATGCGTTCTGCAACCTACAACATGTGACCTGCAACATAGAACATGTGACATGCAAACTGCAACATGCAAACTGCAACATGCGATCTGCAACCTGCAACATAGGACATGCAACATGCAAACTACAGCATGCAACATGCAACATAGGACATGTGACATGCAAACTGCAACACGCGATCTGCAACCTGCAACATGCGACTTACAACATGGGACATGCAAGTTCAGCACACTGTAAAAGTCAAAGTATAAACAAACTGAATATCTTTAACTTCACAATAAAATAATTCTTTAGTTTTGGTTTCTGATCACTCTGATTGATTTCAGATCTTTAGATATTTAATAAACTGACCAGCGCTGCTTTAAGCTCCGCCTCTCGCTGCTCGCTCTCACGATCTGCAGTCGAAGGCGTCGCCATTTTGTCCTGCAGCTCCTGAAGAACACGATAAGGAGGAAGAAAAGTCCGTCATTGGTTCAATTTTCAAACATTAAAGCTGTTGAGCAAATGTTTGAATGATGGAAACATTTTAAAAATAATATAATTTATAAATATAAATAAAAACATGAGTATCAGAATTAAAACTCAGTTTCCATCCAAACTTTTTGAACTTCACAGAAATTGTGAGGAATAAACTGTAGATTTAGTTTTTATTTCACACCAGAAACAAGATGAAAAATATTTGATTTATTACTTTTATATTTATGACAACAAATTTTCCTTTTTTTACCCAGAATTCAGACTGTATTTTCAGATTTTGTTTGAAAAAGTTTTCAAATTTTTCAAAACTTTTCTCAGAATTTGGATGTTTCAACTTTTTGTTTGAAAATTTCACATGAAAAAAATTCACAACACAGAAAACTTTAACGTTTAAATAACGTCTTTATCAATACATGAATGTTTCTGTAATGAAATAACTTCTATCATCAGGTTGATTTACACTTTAAAGGATATATAGGATAGGAAACATTTATACGAAGTGTTTGATTTGGACTCACGTTGCCGTGGTTACGGGCCTGTTGCAGCTCCTCTCTGAGCTGCTGTAGTTCTTCCTCCAGATGCAGCAGCTGAGAGTCTCTCTCCAGACTGACAAACAACAAACACAACGTCAACAACAACAACAAACACAAAGTCAACAACAAACAAGTCAAAAACAAACACAACGCCAATAACAAACACGTCAACAACAGACAATAAACACATCAAACACAACGTCAACAACAAACACAACGTCAACAAACACAACATGGTCAATAATTCTGCTTCACTGAGTCACGTTATTAAATATTGACGCTCATTTCTACCAGATTTTTGTTAAAAACTAAAAAGTTTGAAATAATTTCAGCAGCAGATCTTTTATGTTTTGAAGACTATTTTACTTTTAGCATTTCATAACAGACATTATTTGTTAACATGGATATTTTTTGCCATGAAGGATCTTGTATTTCAGTTAAATGTTTTTTTAAATAAAAATGGGAGAAATAAAATTAGTTTTTTTTGTACTTTGAAAGAGTCACATAGAGGTTTAAAAAATTAATTAATTTTGTTAAACACAAAAACCACAAAATGAATCTTTCCTACAGAACTCAGTCCTGAATCAGCTGTTTAATCCAGGTGTGTTTCTCACCTTTCAAACGGCTGCTCAGACTCCGTCTCACTTCCTGATCCCTGCAGAGGAGAAGAAGAAGAAGAAGAAACATCACAAACCTCACAGCTTGTTTTTAATGTTACAATACAGAAAATAACCGCCTGAAGCAGTGGTTCCCTCTGATAGCATCCAGGACGTCTGGATGTTCAGGATGGATGTTCCAGGTCTTTATTTTAAACTAATGGTCATGTAAAATAATATGTGACGATACACCGGCAGGTAAACATGATGATGATGATATTATTCAAACGTACGTCTTTCTGCGTCTGATCAGCTGCTGCTTCATCTTCCTTCACTCTGAGGACACAAAGAAAAAAAGAAACTATTTACAAAATCTCAGATTTTAACTGAAGAATGTGTTGAGCTGCAGTTCTTCCGGCGTCCACCAGATGATGCTGTGATCAAACTCTAAGTCAAGAAGTTAACATTTAATATCTCAGCTTGACTATCCTGAATTAACATTAGAGATATCTACAATAACATTCTGACTAGCCAGAGTTCTTATTCCAGATATCTATAACGTCATTTCACCTCGTCAAAACTCTAATTCTAGATATCTGTAATTACATTTAGATTCTCCCTAACTCCAGTTAGAGATATCTACAACGTCATAATTTAATTTTAGATTATCTAAAAAGGACAATGTAGATATCTACAATTTATTCAGAGAGAGAGACATATCGAAAATTGTAATTGACTGTTTTTTATTTGTTTATTAATACATTATTTTTTATTAATATATACAGTATATACACCTGAGCACCAGGAGAAAATACTTTCTGAAATATGATCAATTGAAGTTTTTTTAGTACTCTAAATTACCCCCAAATATGTTTTAAGATATTTGGGGTAATTAGAGTGTCCAATTAGCCTCATGCATGAGTTGGAATTGTGGGAGAAACCTGAGCACCAGGAGAAAACCCTGACTGAAGTATGATCGTAGGATTCTGAATCAGGACATTAAATGTTTTGTGCGTCTTGTGTTTCTGACCTCTGTGACTGTGAAGACGTCAGCAGTTGTAGCTCCGCCCTCAGCTGAGTGAGCTCCGCCTCCAGAGCGACGACCTGCTCGTCTCTGAGCTGTTGGCTGACAGGAAGATACACAGGAAGTCAGATTACAATCCGCCACACCTCCACAACATCTCAGGCCCCGTCTACACGTTAACAGACATCTTCCTCTACGTTTCGGCCTCTCGTCAACGTAAACTACTTTTAGGTCACTAAAACGAGATTTTTTTCTCTGGTTACTGTGTATCCATGGAAACGATGACGTCATCTCATCAATTTGCTCATGCCCATTGTTGCTTTGTGTAATGAGCATGTTCCAGAGACAACGCCAACAATACAGTGACGCTAAGCAGCAACTCCACCTCGTCGTCCGTCCACATGAGTCACATTTCGGTTTCGCCACATAACACGTCAGGCCGTGAACCAGAAAGATATCCAATAAAGATCAAATATCTATAAATAAAGAAATAACCAGCTACTGTTTTTTGGTGGTCGCCATTTGCGTTTTTTGGCCGACGCCATCATGTTTTTTTGGCCGTCGCCATCTTGTTTTTTTGGCCGTCCTCATCTTGTTTTTTGGCCGTCTCCATCTTGTTTTTTGTCCGTCACCATCTTGGTGTTTGTCCGTCACCATCTTGGTGTTTGTCCGTCACCATCTTGGTTTTTGGCCGTCACCATCTTGGTGTTTGTCCGTCACCATCTTGGTGTTTGTCCGTCACCATCTTGGTTTTTGGCCGTCACCATCTTGTTTTTTGGCCGTCACCATCTTGGTGTTTGGCCAAGAAGACTTGAAACTAGCGATTGAGACCATAAACTCATGTTTATAATGTTTACTGAGGTAATAAATCAAGAGAGAAGTAGGCTCATTTTCTCAGAGACTTTTATACAACCAGAGGAGTCGCCCCCTGCTGGCTGGTAGAGAGGATGCAGCTTTAAGGCTCTTCAGCATCGGCTTCACTGTTCAGAACCGGAGGTTGCCGTTTGTTGTGGATGGAAATATTTTGTTAAACGAAGTTTGTGTGGACAGAATTAAACAGAGGGTAAAATCTCTGTATCCATGTAGACAGGGCCAGAGTCATTGATTCAATAACGTGACAGCAGAAGAGTTACCAGTTCTTCAGCTGCTCAACTTCAGACGACCGGTCCACCTGCAGACACAAACAGAGCGGTGCTGTTAAGACCGGATAATATTTGACAACTAAAAGTTAAAGTTAAACTCTACGAGAAAATATTTCCCTTCACAGATTTTCTTTCAAAGTTATTGATTTTGGTCCAAAGTCTACTTTACTTATTACTGCAGGTGTAGCCGTCAATGTTAACCAGCAAAAGGCTAATTTCATTTTAAGTAAATGTCTTCTGACAGACAGACTAGCTTAACAAACACTGGCTGGAAAACAAGAGGAACCAAATAAATGTCTTCACATTCCTTTCAATCAGCAGTGAAAGGGGTCATGAAGGTGGAGAAAGCTACAGAATAAACAGGAATTTCTTGTCATCAATATAAATCAATCAAAGGAGTTGTTTAAAAATAGCAGGTTATTTACCTGGACTGCAGCGCGGCTCTCCAGCTGGACCTTGAGCTCCTGCAGTTCGGTCTCTCTGGACGCCAGCGCCCCCTGCAGCTCTGAGGGACCAACAGCAGAACAATCATGTTATTGAGATACTGGGTTTCTGGAACATTTAGACGTGATGGAAATACAGAAATCTGGATGCTGAAGGAATGTTTTATTTCCTGTGATCTTTCCTGGACTTAGCCATAGTTCCTGGGACATTGTGGGCTGAGTTAGCTATACGCTGACAGAAACACTCACCGCTAACGGCAGCGGCTTCCTGCTGCGCCGCGTTCAGCTCCAAACGCACTTCCTCCAGTCGCCGCTGCTGAGCACGCTCAGTGTCCTCGCGGACCAGCTGAAACGAACAGAAAACACGGGTCACTTCCGAGCCTCCAGGAAGAGCGCCATGCAGGCTTTGATGCAAATGTTCGTAGCGGCCAAACGGTGGTACTACAACTTCCGCGTTGCTAACGTTAGCTGGTATCTGGTGAATGGTATATTGCAGGCTGTTCTCATACACCGTTCGTAGCTATACCTACGAAAAGTAATGCGTTAAAGGAGCGAGGGACGGGAGGAGGAGTTAAAGGAGCGAGGGCTGGGAGGAGGAGTTAAAGGAGACGCTACTGCGCCTGCTCTATGGGCCCGATGGATGAGGAAGATCGCCGGATGATCCGACAGTCGAGCCATTTCGGCTACATGCTCCACTGAGACACTCTCATAGGAATGAAGGGGAGCCTCCGACGCTGTATCCAGTTCTCTTTATACGTCCATGGTCAAATCCTGTTAGCTCCACCGTCATACTGGATGTTAACATAAAGGCGTTTCGGTAAAGACATTTTTAAAGTATTTGAAAGAAGTAGGAAACCACAAATGCAGCTGGTGAGCTTTTCTCTCTCAAAAATAAACATTTACAGTTCTGTGTTTCTGACCTGGGCTTGGGCCAGTTCTTGCTCGGCGGCAGCCATCTTGGACTCCAGGCTCTTCCTGCGCTCCTCGTCGGCCCGCAGAGTGTCGGTACGCCCAGTCAACTCCTGACCCAGACGGACGCAGTCCTGCCTGAGACGGGCCAGCTCCGCGTTCTGCCTGCAGGGAGGGTTAGGGTTAGACCGGATGACGGAAGGAAGTTAGTGGACTGACGGGGTCCGACAGGACCAGTCCTGTTCATTTGTCCCAAAGACATGAGAGTCATATAACTGTCTGTTATCAAATATGGGTTTAATTACTTTGACTGTGTGACTCTGGCTGACGTGAGGTCAGGAACTCCGATATGACCCAGTCTAGCGGTCGGTCTTTGTGTGCGTTACCTGCTCTCAGCCTGGCTGGTCGCCTGGTTCAGGGCGTCTCGGAGGATGGAGTTCTCCTGCTGCAGTCGGGCCAGCTGGGCGTTGGGACCGTTCTCCAGCTGCTCCTGCAGACCCCCGATCTGTTCCAGTTTAACAGCCAGTTAGCTAAACATGCTACAAGGACTTAGCTTATCTGTGCCGGCCAACAACTAGTCAGACAGAACTCGACACCTGATACTTAAAGTCACTATTAACAGCTTTGAGAGGAAAATGTTTGGATTTCATGTCATTTTAATGATCAGCATTCAGAGACCTCACAGATTTGGAATTTGCTCTTGAAGACCTGTGACTTGATTTGGACCTACCTGCAAGGACTTTAGACTTGAATTGAGACTTTCTTTGAGAAAATTTCAGACTTGACTTGGATCTGGTCTCAAGGACTTGAGATTGACTTGAGACTTTTCTTTTACAAGACTTGACTCTTCCCTCTGGGATTTCACTTAAATTTTCCTGCAAGGTTTTGAGATTGGACTCAGACTTGCCCTCAAGGGCATAAGACTTGAATTGATACTTGCTTTGACAAGATTTGAGACTTGACTTAGACTTGCCCTGTTGGACTTGAGACTTGACTTAGAGTTGCCCTTGGGGACTTGATTTAGACTTGCCCTCAAGGACTTGAGACTTGACTCAAATGTTCCCTCGAGGACACAAGACATGACTTAGACCTACCTCCAAGGACTTGAATTGAGACTTGCTTTGACAAGATTTCAGACTTGACCTGGACCTGGCCTCAAGGACTTGAGATTGACTTGAGACTTCTCTTTTACAAGACTTGACTCGATTTTGACTTTCCCTCTGGGATTTGACTTAGATTTTCCCGCAAGGTTTTGAGACTTGACTTAGACTTGCCCTTTTGGACTTGAGACTTTACTTGCCCTGAAAAGCTTTCTTTGATCTGCCACTGAAGAATTCAGAGTTAGTTGGTATGGTTTGTACCTTCTGGTTGAGCTTCTGGGTTTGGTTCAGGTGTTCCTGGTTAGTAGTCTCCATTCTGGCCTGCATGGCATCGACCTTCTGAACCTGAGCACTCAGCTCCGCCTTCAGACGGGCATCCAAAGACGCCACCTTGGATTTCTCTGCACCAAGTTCCTGAAGAAGGAAACACAGAAAGCCTAAACTAAACTTGACTTTCTTATGAAAAACTGAAGGTCTGAAGCCAACATGTTAATTTAATCAACTGTCCAAATGTATTTGCTCGGCTGTAAAATGGTGCACCTGTTTCCTGTCTAGAGTCCAGAGAAATCTTACTAATGGAGTCAGTTGCCTTATTTCACATACTTCAGTGGTTATTTTAAGACATGTCTGATTCAGTCCCCTCCGTCTGGAACATTTACATCTATTCTACTGACTTGTCGTTGTATCTCAGATATTTTAAGGTGTCTCTGTACCGTTCCTTGTTGGGTAGCATTGTTGTCACCTTGACAAAACCAACAGAACTGAAGGAATGAATCTCGCAGAGATCACACGATTGACGATCTGGACGCTTCCTGGCTCACCTTGCTGAGCTCTCGGAGGCGGCTCTTGGCGGTGGCGGCGCCCTCCTGCTCGGTGGTCAGCAGCTTCTCTTTCTCCTCCAGCTGTTTCTTCAGAATGGACAGTGGGTCTCCTTTCTGACAGGCCTGAATGTCAAACAAAGACTCAGATTTATTTAAAAGCTTCCCCAACGTGGAGAATGATTCACACTACGGCCGCTTTCAGGTCATGTGGGTTGGAAGGTGGTGATGTAGTGGAAATGGTGGCATGTTCCCACACCATCAGACTTAAAGCCGTTCCACACCAAGCACTATTGGTGTTTCAGAATAACAACGGGCCGTCCGCTTCTCAACACCCAATAATGGACGACTACCTCAACAGTGTTGGTAGTCGTGTGCTACCTTACTGGACTTAAGTCGAACGTTAGCTTTTGAATGCTATTTATGTCACTGTATTGATCCATCTGCTAAAACTAGTTGGTAAGTGTGCTAGCTGCTAACGTTAGCTGGTGTCTGGTGAATGGTATATTGCAGGCTGGTCTCATAAACTGTTCGTAGCTATACCTACGAAAAGTAATGCACTATAATTTGTATATATCCAAGCCTCCAGGAAGAGCGCCAGACTGCGAATCAAACGTTCGTAGTGGCCAAACAGCGGTACTACAACTTCCGTGTCCGACACGTGATGCCATTGGGCCCAAAAAGACTTTTTCCCATAGATTTACATTGGGAAAAAGAAACGTCTGTAACTAATAACTGATAATTTATTTTGAGGTAAATCAACTTCCAAGTACGAACACTTGAATAGCCCTTATTTAAATCATTACCAGCTGCCAGGAGTCTTGGCGGACACCAGCCCTCTGGTTCAGGACCTCCATGAGTTTGTGCATCTCGTCGTCGCTGAGCGTCCCGTTGGACACGGCAGACAGCAGCTCGCCGTAGGGCAGTAGCACGGAGGAGTCGGTCACTTAAAGAAAAACCAGGACAAAAGGACAGGATGTTCTGTTTTAAACTGGCCATACACTGTACACTGTGATTTTATAAATGTCGTTGTGTACTTCCTACTCCTACTGTACGAGGAGATCGATTGCGACGTAAAGCCAAAGCTCACAACCTGAGTGATCACACTGTACGGTCCGATCGTCAGCCACGACCTGAGTGATCACACCGTACGGTCCGATCGTCAGCCACGACCTGAGTGATCACACCGTACGGTCCGATCGTCAGCCACGACCTGAGTGATCACACTGTACGGTTAGCTAGCAGAGGTTTGTACGGGTCACAATGCTAACAAGAGAGAAACGTGCTGCCTTCATCATCTGACCTAACGTTATATGGACTCGTGGCGAGGAAGACGTGGACAGTACCGCTTGTCCAGAGAGAACTGGAGGTAAGCTACCTACGTTTTACTAGCTATATCTGTTGTAGCCTACATTGTTATCTTGATAGCTACGCTCTGATTACTGTAAAAAGAGGAGAAAGAAGGCGCTGACGTTGGGGAGTCGGCTCGTGGCTCTGCTTCAACTGTGAGAGAGTCTGTGGACGGACGACCAAAACTTCTGACATTTCTCAAATTCATCCGACTGTCTGACGGCCGGTCTGGAGGAGTTAATCGGTCCTCGGTCCCCTCACCTTTGCTGCACGGCAAACGACGCCCGACGAAGCTGAAATTCGGTCCGACTCTAAAATGTGTTGTGCGTCTCAAAAGCTGGGCCAGAAACGGGCTAAAATCGTACAGTGTATAACCAGCTTTAATCTGATATAATTTAATCAAACTGAAATCCATAATTTAATTAAACATTATTTTACGGTAGAGTCCAACCAGTTTGGTTCTTCTGAGGTCGATACGGACGTCGATAAACACGATGATCCCCGTTCATTCGTTAACTCACCTGGCTCAGGTTTGTTCTTGGACTTCTTCTTCTTGCTCGCCGTTTCTTTGGGTTCTTCAATTTTAGCAGCAGTTGGTTCTTTAGTGATTTCAGTGACGACGTTCACCGGAGACACGTCTACCACCGGCGCCGCGGCCATGACCAGAACTTCCTTAGCAACGGTTTCCACCACAGCAGCCAGCTCCACCTTGGCTGACTTCTTCTTCTTCTTCTCCTTTGGTGAGGGCGCTGGAGGAGAATCGATGGTGGTGGCGGTGGCGGTGGCCACGGTGGGTTCTGGTTCTGATTCAGTTGTTGGTTTGGGTTCAGGGGCAGCAGCAGCAGCAGGCTCAGCTGCAGGTTCTGGGTCAGATTCTGGCTCGGTACAAGCCACCAACTCAGGCTCTTCGCCGCCATCGCTGCCTGGTTCTGAGAGCTTCTCGTCGGGCCGCTCCTCCTTCTTCTTGGCTTTGTTCTTCTTCTCCAGGGTCTTGTCCTTCTTCTTCTTCTCTGCTCTCTGGGGCTGCGTTTGGACCAGCTTGCGGCGTTGTTTGGCCAGCGCCTCCTCATACGACGTCTCCTTCATGGAGAGCGTGGAGACGAGGGCGATGCCCACCGCCGAGATGAACATGAATCCTCCAAAGACCATGAAGCCGAGTGTCTGCGGATCGGAGACGTCCATGGTGACCAGAGTGTCGGACAGGAAGTCTGGAGGATAAAGATGGCGGACATTCAGCCTGAAGGAGAGCTAGACAACACTAGAGGTGGAGCTTGAGGATTACAATCCACCCAATACTTTGATTCACAGCAAAATACCTCAACTACGTAGTAAACTACCCTTAAGTGTCCGGATCTGCTTCCTGTAATAATATATAAATAATATTTATCTTTTAACTGGAAACAAACTCCTCGATATGAACATATTGATTTTTCTTTGTGGTTGTTTACCAGCTGATCATTAACTGGAGGTTAAAGGTCATAGTCTGTGTGTTCAGCGTCACTGATTCAATCTAAACCCTCATTCAATGGACTGTATTTAAATCAAACACATTTTAATGATGATGTGACAGAAGTATCTGCCTCATTTATTAACAAATGTCTTGTAAACCAAAGGATGATGCGTTGAGCTGAAATGATGAGCTGATTAATTGATTAGTCTCCTACAACTAACAATTAATCTGCTGATTATTTTCTTGATTAGCCAATTAATTGTTTTGTCTGTAAAATGTCAGAAATGACCATTAAAAGTTCCCACCGGCCAAGATGTCGTATTCAAACACTGTTTTATTTGAGCCGATAAATTCAAAGATATACGAGATAAATGAGAAATACGATCACGTGACGAAGAAAAGCATCTGAATCGATTACCAAACTACTTGCTGATTAATTTCCTGTTGATCGACTAATCGTTGTAGCTCTAGATTATTGACTGAACATTAATCTGAAACTATTTTGATAATCATTTTGTTGTTTGAAAAAAACTTGTTTGTGCCTCAATCAGTGTTTTAAATAATGTTTCTTGAGGCTGTCGGGTTGTGTGATAGCGTCATAGTGTTCTTATCTTTATCTCTTATTTATGCTGTTTTTATGCAGATCTTGTGCAATACCTGTTGTTTGTGGTTTACATTGGTATGTGTTTCTCCGTACCGTACCGTACCCTATCATATTGTATCGTACCGTACCCTATCATATTGTACCGTACCCTATCCTATTGTATCGTATCGTATCGTATTGTACAGTACCGTACAGTTCCGTACAGTACCGTATCGTATCGTACCGTATCGTACCGTACCGTATCGTTTCATAACGTACCGTATCGTATCGTACCGTACCGTATCGTTTCATAACGTACCGTATCGTATGGTATCGTACCGTACCGTACCGTACCGTAACGTTCCGTATCGTTTCATACCGTACCGTATCGCATCGTACCGTACCGTATCGTACCGTACCGTAT
>CAKAKR010040290.1:21272-40389 GCA_916700685.1 Adelosebastes latens | reverse complement strand
TTGTGATGAAGGTAACACAGTTTATAGTCTCAGTATATAGTATATAAGTCTAATGCAGTGAGGGCCAAAGTGACAATGTACTACGGAGTATTAGGGCCACATTGAGGGAAAAAACATCTGAGATTTCCAGAATAAAGTCAGAATATTACGAGAAAAAAGTCGTAATATTAGGAGAATAAATTCATAACTTAACGAGAAAAAAAGTCGTAATATTACGAGAATAAAGTCATAACTTTACGAGAGAAAAGGTCATATCACGTAAAATTACTACTTTATAATATTATGACTTTTTTTTCGTAAACTTCGGACTTTATTTTCGTAATATTACGACTTTTTTTCTCGAAATCTCAGATTTATTTTTTTTCCTCAATGTGGCCCTAGTACTCCGTCGTACCGTCGTGCCATAGACCTACAACAATGATAAATAAAAATGAAAATGTAAACAAAAAACAGTAATTCATTTCCACTTATTTTTAAAAAATCCACAGGGAGCCAGTCTCTCTCACTGATAGTGAGAGAGACGTGACATGCAACAAACCTAAGCTGAGATTACTCTGATGACATCACTATGACATCATCAAGGTTCATTTCTTAAGACTTTGGAAAGATCCTCTAGAGCCACAGAAGACATGATTGCATCTGTTTTCACAAGCAGAGTGACACTAACCAAGACAAATTAACATATCTTAAAGGGACAGTGTGTAGGATTTGGTGGCATCTAGCGGTGTGGTTGCAGATTGCAACCAACTGAGTACCCCTCCACTCCCACTCACTCCCTTTCCAAGACTGCGGTAACGTGAGCCGCCGTGTGCAAAACCGCCATTCGCCTCGCTCAGATGCCATCCTTACCATAATAACACTACTTTAGGAGCAACGCAAGTCAGACGGCGGCTGGCGGTACCAGCTACCTGCTAACAGATCCCCTGAAATCCTACACACTGCCCCTTTAATTGGTGGAATGCCCCTTAAACACAGTTTTGTTCCTTTTCCAGTGGGACCCGATGATCACCACTCTGCCAGGCCTTTATCTCGTCTCCGTGGGCGTCATCAAGCCCGTGGTGTGGCTCGCTGACCTGACGGGCCAGGTGGTGTGTTCCACGGCGATGCTGCGCTTCATCAACCTGCTGTTCAACTGCGGCAACCTCTACCTGCTCTACCTGCTCATCTGCAAGCTGCACCTCAGGGAGAAGGTATTTCCAGATGATGAAGATAATCATTCGTAAGTCTTGTCGTTTTCTTGTTTTCTGACATCACGTTTCCTCTCTTCCAGACCCGAACGACCTCACGGCGTGTCCTCTCAGCGCTGTCTCTATCCACCTTCCCCGTGCTCTACTTCTTCAACTTCCTCTACTACACCGACGCCGGATCTACTTTCTTCACCCTCTTCACCTACCTCATGACGCTCTACGGCTGCCACAAGGCCTCGGCGCTCCTCGGCGTCTGCTCCGTGCTCTTTCGTCAGACCAACATCATCTGGGTGGCCTTCTGCGCGGGCACTTTGGTGGCTGCTAAGATGGACGAGGTCTGGAGGACGGAGCACACGAAGAAGAGGGATGAGAAATCCCCGCCGTCCCAGGTCCCGCTGTCGCTCAGCGGCACTAAGAAAGTCATGCTTTTCACGCTGGAGTTCCTCACCTCACCCAGTCACATGAAGGCCGTGCTGCTGGTGGCCTGGCCTTACGCGGTGGTCGGCGTGGGCTTCCTGGTGTTCGTGTTGCTGAATGACGGGATCGTGGTGGGCGACAGGACGAACCACGAAGCCTGCCTCAACTTCCCCCAGCTCTTCTACTTCTTCTCCTTCGCCCTCTTCTTCTCCCTCCCCGTCTCGTTGTGCTACTACCGCGCTCTTCGCTTCCTCCAGTCTCTGAAAAAGCAGCCTCTGTTTTTCCTCTTCGTCACGTGCGTCTCCTTGCTCCTGGTGTGGAAGTTCACCGCCGTCCACAAGTACCTCCTGGCGGATAACCGCCACTTCCCCTTCTACGTGTGGAAAAGGCTGTTCCAGAGGCACGAGCTGGTGCGCTTCTTCCTCGTCCCCGTTTACGTGTTCGCAGGGTGGAATTTTCTGGACTCCTTCAAGTCGCGCTCGCTCTTCTGGAGTTTGGCGTTCCTGGCGTGCCTCCTGGCTGCGACGGTGCCCCAGAAGCTGCTGGAGTTCAGGTACTTCATCGTTCCCTACCTGATGTACCGCCTGCACATGCCTCTCCCGTCTCTTCCCAGACTCATCGCGGAGTTTGTCCTGTACACGGTGGTCAACGCCGCCACAATTTACATCTTCATCAGTAAGACCTTCCACTGGCCGGACAGCGCGGCCACACAGAGGTTCATGTGGTGAACAAAAGAGGAGTGATGTCAGAGGTCCTGCACTTCAAACAGAGAACCACAGTACATGTGACATTTCAGAAATCAAAGAAAAGCTTCTGTTACGTCTCATTTACATACACGAGTATGACCAAATGGTGTTCGGGTTTGTGTATAGGGATCGCCAGCTTACACTGAGAATCAACATTGCTAGTAATCATAGACTGTAAATAAAGATGGACGACTAGTCGCCACTTCCTCCCACTGTACAAAAGTGAAACCAAAATATCTTGGATACAGGAGCAGCCATCTTGAGCTTTTGACGTCATTTGGAGCCAGAGTCTGCGCAGTAGTGATCGGGCGGTGCAGCAGCGCTATCGAACCAATCACGAGCCGAGCGCGGCCGCAGCGAGAGAGACTCACAGCTGCCCTTCATGACATCTCACCCCCTTTTTATAGCATCAAATAACTAATCAAAACCAAACTTATCAGAGAAATGAACACTTGAACATTCATTAGCATGATAAGAACTACCTAAAATGACAGAAACCATTTTTGGCTTTTTAGTTTGGCCCATGTCCCATCTGCTAAGAAAGAGGGGTGGGATTTATGACCTATACTGCAGCCGGCCACCAGGGGGCGATCGAGATGTTTTGGCTTCACTTTTGGGGAGCTGTCATGTCGTCCATCTTTATAATCAAGTCTATGGTTTTAACGTGACAAGTGGTGGTGAAAATCAAAAAAACATTTCATTGTGAGGTTTTTAAGGGGACATGAAATTTACTGTGAATCAGTTCACAATTACATGAAAATGACAAGAAAGAGAAATTAATTTAGTTTTTGGCTTTGACAATGACAATACAGTGGTGGTATCGGTGTTTGTAAAATCCGGTCTGAATTGTCTGTTTTGATGCGAATTGACTGTATATAAAACTTGTTTCTACTGTACCTACAAGTTTTGGTTGAAATGTTGACCCCTTCTCTTTTAATAATTTCCACATTTTCTGCAGGTTTCTGGGAGTTGACGAGGCTTGGGTGTAGTTTTTCTTATGGCTATAACTGTTTTGTACTTTAAATGTAAATACTTTATGCAGTTCTATGAATCGATCTTTGGTGAAATAACTGTTAACAAGAGCTGTAAATATGATTAAAGAGACCAAAAACGACAGCCATATTGTAAAGTTGAGAATTTTTATTGTACGGGATGTTTTTTGTAACGGAGTGACACTGATGGACACATTTGACCTTTGACCTTTGACCAACTTTATAATTACGGAGAAAATATACATATGTTTCCAAATTTTTTTACCTGATTTTTACTTTGACAAAGCCATAAAGATCCACTGGAAGTGATTTAGATTTAGATGTTTTTGTTTGACATTAAGTTTATTGCATTTGTAGTTTAATTGTTAATTATCTGTATCCCCTTTTCTGTCTGTCTATGATTCATTGTGCCTGATTATGCTTATTTCACTGTTACTTTTCTATGTAGATACACAAGATTTAATCATGAAGTTGATCTGTCCATTCCGCTGTATCCTGCCCCCCCCTGCTGATGATGCAATTGTGTGTTTACCTTTGAATAAAATTGCGCAAATATGGAGTCTCAAGTCCAGTTTATTTAGATAGCGCTTTTGGCAAATATATGTACGGGAAAAAATCTATCTAATCTAACACAAAGAGCAACAAAATAGAAAAAAAAGGAAAATAAAATGCTTTAAAATAAATGTATCACAAACTTTAATGTGGTAGCTCAACAGATCAGCCACTAGGGGGAACTATAAGACAAAGCTGGAACAGAGGAAGCACTAAAACATGAAGTAAATCAATCAAACTGGTTATAAATTCAACATTAAATGATGCTTTCACAGCTGAGTAACCCCAAAAACCACATTTAAAAAGCTAAATGGGTTATTGTGAATCCGGCCTTGAAGCCTCGTTCTGTTTCCATTCTGTTCAAATTATCCACACCTCTTAACAAACACCAGCGCTTTCAAATGAAATGAAATTACAGCTAGATGAAGACAAACAAAAGCAGAAACCCAAATCTGATTAGCAGGATCTGACATTCTACAGTACGTAATGATGATAATAATAAAAACCTGTCGATTGCTCCGTCGCTCATAGTAATTTAGAGTCTGAAAAGAGTAATTGAAAGCCCAAAAGAAAACAAGTAGCACAATGATTGCTCTCCGTCTCACCCGTATGACTACCAGATTCTAATTACATCAGCAGCGTGAGGCCGGCTCACAGGAGAGAATTTAATAAAAGTCAAACTGGGATGATTATACAAATGTTGATTACACTATTCAGACACTCGGAGCTGGTTTTGAAGGAGATACTGGTTGTGTGCAGGGTGGAGATTACTTGTAATATTTTGTATTCTAAACCTCCCTGACTCTCTTTTCCTTTTCACCGTCTCATTGATTTTTACTTTGGGAGGTGATGAAAGTACAGATTAGTCTTTTGTCACCACTTTGTTCTGGCATTATGAAAATTACAGCCCTAGAGGGAGGCGCTAACATCATTTATCGATTCTTTTTTTTTTGCTGTCATGATAACTTTGTCTTGTATAATGCAGAATATCTGATTAATCACTGATTGCATTTTGAGGAAAACTGGTAGAATGATGGCTCCCCCCCCCACTGTTACCAAAATTACTCAAACTGATTGGCCCCGAGGATACGGAAGTTCTTTAACGACAAAAATGTTGAGGAATCAGAAAACATATCTGAGGAGTAAATTATCTCGTACTCACGTTGAACTGGAAAGACAATTAGCCTTAGCAGTAAAATAAAGCAAAAATAAAGTCACGGTATATTTCTTTATTTATTGTAAATTTATAATTAAGGGAAGAAAAACATTTCCACATTCATGTCATAGCGAAAAGTACAAGTTTCTGACTTCTAACCAGCGTTCATGTCAACATTTGCGTCGTAATTACAACAAGGAAACTTCTGAAAGCTCTGATAAATAAATCTGACTTAAAGGTGCAGAGTGTAGGATTTGGCAGCATCTAGCTGTGAGGTTGCAGATTGCAACCAACCTGAAACCGTGTTGCAAGCGTGCAGGAGAACTACGGTGGATTCAAATTTTCAGGTGATTATATATATAGAAAAATAAATATTAATATTATATTCCATTTCTGCCAATAAATCCCCCTTAATGCTACACACTGTTCCTTTAAGGTGCCTGAAAACCAAAAAACACTGACAACTCACGCCAGCCAAGTCCATCGTTCGATGTAATCAAACCTAAATTCAATGAATATAATGTTAAGTTGTGAATGCACAGTAGTTAGTCTATCACATGACCAACTCTGTAATCATATTACTGTCTGGAATTATCTGATGGCGTGAACACTTGCAAGTCAGTAACAGGAGAATCTTTCTTATCTCTACCATCCGTCACATGAACCCTCGCAGCCAAAAGGACACGGAAACTAAATTAAGCTTAAATGCGGGTTGTTGTCCAAGTCTGTGGATTTTTTTTTCTCATAGAACACAGGACAGATTTGTAAACTTCGTAAATGCGGATCAGGATCATGCGCTCAAAGCTTACATTTGTTATGTGCGTATTTAATAGTTTTGTCGGTAATAAACTTCCATACAAGATGTGCAGCACTAATTACAAGTCACATTTGAAGGTATATTTGTCACTGATTTGCTCCGAATATAACTGTAATATTTCTTAAGGATGACATGTTTTCCGTTTCTTCTTGTGGGTATGCACCACACAAACTTTTCTCCCAGACTTTTAACTTAAGCAGCATCAGAGGAGGCTCTGAGCAATCCATTAAAAAGGGGAGCTCCAAGAAAGAGACATTTGTTTTCCGGAGCCAAAGGTGAGGACAGGACAAGCACAGAAAGACTAGATTTGTTTTTTTAAATGTAATCGGAGTTTGCTACTTAATTCATTCCCCGAGGTGACATAAAAGTTGCATGAGCGGAAAATAATTGGGATGAGAAAAGAGGAGGGAGAGAAAAACACAGATTCACAGGTATGATATGACAGCACGGAAAGAATCTCATTGCAAAAGAGGTGGATATAATTACCGCAGTTGCAGGTTTATATAATATATAATCTTCACAATCATGTAAGAGAATCAACTATCTAGACTCATCTATGTCACCGTGTACTTTTATAAAAAAAATACTGTAACACACTGCCCACATGTACTCTGTGAATAAGGACAAGTTGACCCTGGAAGACCCGAAGCTGTTTAATGTGCAACAGCTGTCATAACACCGGTGTTATTCTCTATACTGTCTCTGTGGCGATCTGAGCTCATTCGTTTCTACTGAAAGCGAAATCTTTAAAATTTTCTCAGTTATTCTTAGCATAGCTGGGCGAAGCAGCTCTCAGCAAACATTAGTAAAACAAGAGTAAATAGTGCATTTGGTTGGGGACTATTTTCAACTGCGAATGTCAAATAGACAATAATGGAAAAAAAACACTGAATATCATCAGACTTATCCTTTAAATCAATTCAGTTCACTCTCACAGTGTTTTGTAATGACGGATCTCCCACTTACCTGATTAACTGAAGTACTTGGCCGCCTGAGAAGATCACACAGGTGTAGAAAAGAAAAAAATAAATGAATATCGGAGCAGATACAGTGTTCAAAATTAGATGTGTGTTGGAGAATTTAAAGGAGCTATATACTTTCTGGATATGAAAGTGGTTGGCTGCAGGTGGGGGTCGCCAATTTATAGTTGCTTCACCGGGCTTGTGCGTAAATAGTACCCACCACAAGTTAAGCCTAGCACCTTAAAGGTACAGTGTGATTTGGCGGCATCTAGTGGTGTGGTTGCAAATTGCAACCAACTGAGTACCCTTCTGCTCACTCCTCCCTATCCAAGACTGCGTTAATGTGAGCCGCCGAGTGCACTGCCATGGTAATGCCATTCATCCTCACCATAATAACACTACTTTAGGAGCAATAGAAGTCAGACGGCGGCTGGTGGTACCACGGTTTTGCACTCTGCGGCTCACGTTACCACAGTTTCACTAGCATGTCCGAGGACTACGGTGGCCTTCAGGTAACGTAAAAATGTGAAAGGCTCTCTCTAGAGCCAGTGTTTGGTTTGTCCAAAGCGTATTTATGTCGACAACCAAGGCCAATTGTCTATGTGGCGATGACGAGTTGTGTAAATTATGTGGCGGTACTGATTCCCGAGATTTCATCTTGTAGGGAAGAAGCCTGAGAACAAGTTCCCAACCACATATGTAAATATTTACTTGGAGAAACAAATAATAATAATGAAAAACGCCTCTTCAATTATAATAAAATATATAAATGTGTATAAAAGGAGGTTTCAATGAAAATAAACCATTAAACAAAATAAAATATAGCATGCAGGCAATCAGAACACCCTGGGTGCACAACTCACCGCCTCTTTTAAGCCCTAGGGAAAAAGGGTGTCGTCACACCCTGATTGGCCGAGAGGGGAAATGCACCAAGTTGTTCTCAATTGTTAATTAGGAGCCAGTCCTCACGCCCTGCACAACAGGTGATCTGAATAACCCTCCAATCAACTCAGGGGAATTGTGACATTCAGTTAAAATGAATTGGGGAAAAAAGGAAATGACAGCGAGTACCAAAGAATGATGGACTACCACTCCATTTAGTTTATAGCTCCTTTAAGGAAATATGTGACATTGAACAAAAAGGGTTCACATTGGTATCATTGGATACCTCACATTGTATTACCGAAACCATCGCCTTCGGAAGCAATGCACCGCCTTTAACTGTCAGTGTCATTATTTCAAAGGCAAGGCACATGCCATTCCTGATAATTATCATCACCCCTACAGTGGGTGGTTACAACAGAGACCTTTTCATTTTCCACTCTGCCTCTTCGGAGCACGGGGGTCCTGTGAGTTATAGAGCTCAGAATAAATGCCTCTCTTTTTATAAGGACTCATGGTCATCTTAAGTCTTCTTTACAGTATTATTTCTCTGGTTGAGTGCAGCCATTTGATCAATAAACATAATAATCTGCTAATGGGAATAAGCAACAATGACATGATTAGATTTTTTTGATACTAGCGTAAAAAGTTAGCCACTGCGAATCACTATCTGACCTTAGAGCCCGCAACAGAGACCAGAAATTCAAGCAAAATGTCACTGAAACTTCACCAGAAAGGCCCGGGTATATACCTTCAAGTTGAATGTGTTAGCCAACAGTTGCCTGTTTGAACTCCCAGCAGACATGGAGCAACATTAGCATTCATTTGGAGACATATTTCTGAATGTAAATCCAATATTCACTCTTTCAGCTCTGTGTTTGGTCTCCACCAACCCATGAGGGAAATATATGGCTCTTTAGCTGCTAAATGCTCCACTGAGTTCACTAGTTAGCCGCTAACTTTGCCTGTTTGTCGTTCAGTGCTGGGCAGGTAGCATACGAGCGGCTTAACCAGAGCTTTTACACTAAAAATATGCATCTGAAACATATATGTCTGGAAACAGCACTGATGAGAGCTGTGAGACTGAATCAAAACAGTAAAGTTGCAGAGCTTAAAACCAAAACAAAGAGCTGAAAGATGCTAAAATGCTCCGTAGAGCTGAGGGGAACTGCATTGATTTACTGTGGGTTTGTCATTGCAATCACTTACAGTCATTTCTTTCCATTGTTGATATAAAAATTTTGATTAGTGCAGCTTTAATGTCATATCAGATACATATTTTGCAGCATCTCATAAGGAACAGCGTTTAGCATTTAGGGGGATCTATTGGCAGAATTGGAAAATAACATTGATAAGTATCTTTAGTGTATAATCACCTGAAAATCTGAAACATTGTGTTTTGCATTAGCTTAGAGTTAGACATTTATATCTACATACGGAGTGGGTCCTCTTCTCGGAGCCAACCGCCATGTTTCTACAGTAGCCCAGAACGGACAAACCAAACCCTGGGTCTAGAGAGGGGCCAAATCGCATTTTCACGTTTCAGTGTCGGCTACTGTAGTTCTCCTTCACGCTTGGCACACAGAAAACGTTTCAGTTGGTTGCAATCTGCAACCTCACTGCTAGATGCTGCCAGATCCGACACACTGCACCTTTAAGTAAAAAAGCAATATTTGCTTCTTATTTTCTTAGTGCTTCTTAGTTTCTTCTGATTCTTGAATTAAGCAAAGACGTCTGAGATAATGACAATTTTCAGATTAGTTTCTTGTCTTGTGACTAACTGAACACTCTCGATAAATCGTCATACCAATTATAACTTTAACGTCCCTGTTCCGTCTGTGTGGAACAGCAACGAGCGAGTGTGTGGGAGTGTGTGGAGTCGTCACTCCGCGCACTCGAGGCCGTCGCTGTCAGATGATCTTCCAACTCCTCCGACACTCTCGACCCTGTCGCTGTGCATCAGTCAGCTTCCTACACACACGTGTCCACATGTCAACACACATACATGTATTCGCATTCACATGTAGAGAAGCTCAACACTCTCAGATAGCCTCCGTACAGTCGGTGTAGCTTGAGAGACCAAAAAAAACAATGAAATGGAAATTCACCAGATTCCCCCACTGACCTATTACCATCTCTTTCTCTCACACACACATAAAAACTTACAAGTCAATGAGGCTCCTAGCACCCCCATGCATCTGCCTCCTGTCTCACTGCATAATGCATTGCTAGCCGAGGTGGAAACACACTGTCGCACACTTAACGCTTAGCCGTGATGCATAATGTATCAAGCCAGGTTAGGGAGAACAAGCGGCCTCATATGTGCTGCTAATTGAGACAAAAGCAACGTTTCTGTGTGAGTGTGTGGTATCTAATTAAACGCAACAAGCTCAATAAAAACCATCAGTCATCTGAGTGGCCAAGTTACCATTTTGTCTCACTTAGCCCTGTTAGTGTTTGTGGACTATAATGAAGAAGCACGATCAGCGTCGCAGCTCTTCATCTGTGTGTTTTAATTTGATTTGTTTCAAATGAGCAGAAATGAAACAGAGCCAAAAGCATTTTCTCTCTCTTTCTCTCTCTCTCTCTCTGCCTATTATCTTCAGAGATCATACCTCAATTTTCCCATAATCTTGAAATATCAAACTTCGCTTTCACATGATCACGACTTAATTATCGCTTTCTGTAATTATGATGCAGATTAGATTTTGACGGTAAATTGTTTCCTAGTGATTTAATTAGGCTGCAGTTTGAGCCTCGATCGCACCTTCAACTAAGTAAACGCAAGAAACAGATGGAGAAGCGGAGGACACCATATGTTACCGTGACACGCCAAAAAGACTTTACTCTACAAGTCTCACGGTAGCAACGAGTCAAATTTTGTTACTGTGCTAGTTTTTGCAAAAGAACGTGATAGCACACAGGCAGAGGAACCAATACAGCAATATCCAATACGCAACACCGATCCAATGGCAAGTATTACAAGGACCCAAATCACAGCTCATATACTATTATGTGTCATAATTTATAAAGTAAATTCATAATAGGCTCCTTCTGAATTGATTTTCATTAGTGCTGAGCAGAGATGTGGACTCGAGTCACTGTGATGACGACTTGACAGATAATAAATGACTTGAGACTCGACTTGAACTTGGAAGTTAAAGACTCGTGACTTGACTTGACTTGACTTGACTTGACTTGAGACATGATGACTCAAATGACTAGTCTGTGTTCATCATCATGTTTGCTACTAAGTGATTTAACAAATCACATACATGTCAAAACACAGTTTTAATGGTAATTACAGTGTGAAATGTCTGAACTAATGAGGTGATAATGCGTGCACATGCACACAATAGCTAACCTGACCCACCAGATAGATTGTTACACAGAACCATCTGAGAAGCCGTCATTGGAAACTGTTTGCAAAAGGGCAGGCACTTTAAGAAAAAATAAATACTTGGCTTGTGATTTGATGAACCATCTGTCAATCAAACTCGGGTGAAGAGCGAAAACATGTTTTCTATTGAGAAAAACCTTCAGTGCCGTTCTTTGCTCTTCTTTCAATGAAGAAATGCTTTCCAGTTCTCAACCTGGTCTCACGGAAAAGCGTATAAATAGCACGACATTCCGTGTGTCATTAGGGAGTATTTTAGGCTTATCGCGTGTCATTTGTACGTCATGCAATCAAACTACGGTAACATCCACAGTTAGGTTGAGGCAACAAAACCACTTAGTTATGATTAGGTAAAACGGGCTTAAAATAAGTACATCAACCGAGTAAAATATGTACTTAAACAACTTAACATAAGTATGGAAAACACGTCACAAGTTAGGGATAATGTGCAGCGAGTCGGTCATTGTTGTGAAATAAACCCAGATAGGGCGATGTTAACAGAGGGGGCATCGCTTATTACACGGCTACTTACTTAAGAAATCAATAATTTGACATCAAAAACGGTCCTCCAGTGTCCGAGATCAGAACTTCATCCATAGCAACGGTCTGCAAAACATAGTAACGGTCTGCTATTAAAGACATAACAGATCGTAGAACGCTGTAATTGATCAGAATCGAGTATTATAATAATAATATAATAATAAACTTTATATATATAGCACTTTTCTAAACAAGGTTACAAAGTGCTTTTCAGAAAAACAACAACAAAATAACCCAGAAAAACAGAAAAAAACAGTAAATCAGCAAAAAAGAAAATACAAACAACAGAGAGATCATAAAAGCAGGAAACATCTGGGGATAAAATACATCTTTTTAAAAGGCAGAATAAAATGGCCAAAGAGGGATGATAAAAGCCAGCATCATATTAAATTATTAGTATTCAACAAAGCCGTGTAATAAACGTCAAACATGTGACAAACATCACTGAGGTATCTTGCAAAACTTGTTTCGAAAATAGCAATACGTGCCACAGCGCTCACACCTCTGCTTTTAACACAAATAGAAATCTCATTTGGACATATGCTGTAAGAAAAATATTTTTGTAACACAAATCCAAATTTAAAAGTTACATAATGAAACTACATGAACCTGAACACAGCAGCTATACCTGCCAGCACCTTTAAGAAAAAAACAATTACAGTACACGAGGAGCAGGTTCTATTTAAATAAGAGCGGTGGGAGTTCAGTGGGCGGAGTGGCCAAACATGTGTTTTGTTTTATTAACGGCACACAGTAATTATGCAACCTGCCCACATTCATATCACCGTTTCCAGCACGCTGTCTGTAAAACTTTCCTGCTTTTGTGGGGGAGGAGTGTGAGAGAATATTTTTAAGGGGTGTCCTGATGAGCACCTCAGGTTTACAAAAATGCAACTCTGCCTGTAGTATTGCACCGACCACCTGAGTTTCTTTCCTTCTTTTTAATTTCTGGGGAATATTCAAATGAGATCCAACTTTAGCTCCGTCTCCGTAGCAGGTTGCTAAGCTACAGGCTGTGTCAGGAAGTGACAGGCGAACATAATTACAACCCCGGCTGACAGACACCGACCACAGTGTTCATTAGACTTACGCAAGCATTAAGACATCAAGTCTTTTGAAAGGGCTAAAACCTCACGCAGCCTTTTGCATCGGCTAATTACCACATAATCATTTGGTGAATAAGTATTTAAACAATTAAGGAGCAAAGGAATTGTGTCTCGTTTTCCTTACAGTACGGATGTTATTATCTGAGCGCTGAGTATTCTGCACGCTGTCAGGTTGACTTGTTATTTTCTTGCATTGTGAGCATCGTATCCTCCAGGTGCAGCTTGCTATTGGTGGCCTTGATGTTTGGCTGTTAATGAGCACTGTTACTCCTCTGTGCTGTGTGTGTGTGTTTGTGTGCATGTGTGTGTGTGTTAGGATACGCTCTCTCTCTCTGCTGGCGTTGCATTAGAAGTTGATTGACAGTGATATTAGCACCTTTCCCTCACTCTGCCTCTCTTCAGCCCCTCAATCAATCCATCCGTCGCCTCCCTTTGGCCTCAAGGGACGCTGGGAAAATAAAGCTATTTAAAGCTCTCCCCTTTGTTCAGTAAAAAAATAACCTTTGCATTACAAACATCCAATGCATACAGTGTGCTAAAATCATCATCTGACTCTTCCCTGGATTTTAAATCAGGCAAGAAATTCTTCATCGTCAAAGCAAATGGGTGCGCTAATTAGCTACCTAATATTGGTTGCAAAGATAACACATCTTGTGAGCAGGTAAACAGCGCGTAGAGCCGTCATATTTTCCGATCTGACTCGGTGAATGTGCTGCATCGCTCTGTCAGGGTTTATTTCACAACGACGTCCGGCTCGCTGTCCATTATCCCTCACATAAAAGCCCTGAATCACCTTCTCACTATGAGTGAAGGGGTCCTGCATGAACACACGAATTTCTGCCAAAGTTACAACAGTTTTGGTTCTTTCACGTGAAAAAATTGTGTGTTCTGTGCTCCTCACACTCGTCTGAAATGAGTGTTTGAAGTTGTTGTTCTGTTCCTGTATGATTGTGTATTTTGGGCTGTGAGTTCTGTCGAGCTCCTCTGAGTGCACAAACAAACTATGGCCGGACAAATCCAGTATAAACACAGGATTCGCTGTTGTGCTGCTGAACCTGCTGTTGTAGAGTTGTTAGGAACGATGTGTGGTTTTTAAACCGGTCACACAACATGTAAATGAGCAGTGACTTTGTCTAGTAAAAGGAAGACTTGGCACAGTTCCCATGTCTCAGTCTGCCTCAAGGAAGGACAAAGGATTGGAAACTAAAAGTTTAAAAAGGTTAAGAGAAAAGAAACTACATTACAAACTAAAATGAAAACAAGGAGGGCGTATGTGCTGTGCTGTTCTATGGTAAAGAAAAAGAAACCAAACTGGGACCAAGCAAACGAGAGACTGGGTGATTGCTACTAACTTAATGGTGCTTTCAAATGAAACTCGTGAGCTCGTGATTACAACATGGGAAGTCGTGTACATGATATGCTCGGCGTTCAGATGGTAAAGTCGAGAGAACACCGCTGCTAAGCAACGGCAATATCAAAGCGGGTAACATAATGCAGTAAATGCAAAAGCATAATGACAGACATTATAAAAGTATGAAGAAAAACAATATACGACTAAAATTACAATAAATTAACTTATTATGGCCTCCGTCATTTCTGACAACGTCAACAAACACGTCACAACGCGTGAACTTTCAGAAACTTTCCACTTACGAGGTAGTGAATACCCACAAGAGGGAGGCGTTCATATGGCTTCTTCTCATGAACACGGTAAACACGACAACATTTGAAGGCACCGTTAAGTATAGCAGCATGCAATCAGACCAGGTGAGTTGAATTTCTCCATCCCCCCACACTGTTGCAAAGAAAGCCTGTCTTTTAGTCTTTATGGTGAATACCAACACATAATAAGGTTTGAATATTACATTTTAAAACTTGTGCAAAGCAAATCTAAAGTTTTCCCAGCAGACACCAAAGTAATCTCAAGGCTGCCACAAATGGAATGGAATTAATAAATATTGCGTTTGGTGGAACATTTGATATCTGAGTGCCATTTACATCACGACTAAAATAAATCTTTATTCCCTCGGACATATTACCGCCCACACACTCACACATACCCTTAACACTGTCCTCTGAGATATAGAATCCTTCCCTCATTGCCGTCCTATTTCATTTAGATGTACAAACTTAATTTAAGCTCTAATTTCGCTTCACCTCGGGCCGCCAAAGCCACAATTACAGGCCTGATTTCGAGCGGGGCCAAACGTGAAGCCAACGGAGTGGGATTTGTTTTGCAAATATATGCAAATGTGGATCTGTAATAAGGCAAATTCATCAGCCAATTCTGTCCGCTCTCTAAATGTACGAGTGTATTTATGACGGGGGGAAATGGACGGGCCGACACGTGACATCTATTTACTACACGAGAGGGCTGATGGTGATTGATCGGGGCAAGCAGGACACTTGATTACATCTGTCACCATCTTGATTATCAACATAATGTTGACACATGTACTGTGGATGTCTTACTTTATTTTCACGCGAGACAAGCCATCCACTCTGAAATGAGTCCACGCTAACAATCTGGATTTATCCCACTCCTTTTTTCACACATTTTTTTGCTTGAAAAGTGAACAGCACTAACGTGTAGTATATTTAACAAGTAATTAAAAGGCTACAACTTTAATTCACTGTAAAACTTTGTCTGATGTTTACTTTGAAATCTCTTTTGACACCCTTTGTGTTGCTTCCCGAGGAGATAATTGGCGTCCATATGTTGTGGACTCTCCATCTTCGTCTATAGAACAAGCTGTTTACCTTAATAACAGACCGTCAACTTACAGTATGTGACAGATCATCATGTGTTTATCTTATCACGCCAGAGACGGACGGGTGCGCAGTGGGAGGGAGTTTGAAAGGAATAAAGTTAATTGCGACTTTCAGGCATCACACATGGCAGGTGAAGACAGATGAAGACAGGTGAAGACAGATGAAGACAGATGAAGACAGATGAAGTTACCACGTAAACAGCAACTCATATGGACATATATAATGGTGATTAGAAAGTGAAAGCATCAAAATAGCAACATAAAGACAAGAACAAGTCCCCGATTGCTTCTATTCATGCACCAACCAACGTAGCGAAAGACCCTCGGTTCCAGATGTTTTGGGCCTTAAATCAAAACACCCCTCTCTACACCAAAGGGTGATTATTCCTTTTCAATTTCTTTTATTTCGAGGGAAAAGTATCTAGGATTTTCCAAAAACAGATTTTGTGTTGCAAAAAGATCATCTCGCAAGCCTTCAGACCTGTTGCAATGTCTGGCAAAGTCCCAAATACTCCAGATTGGTGCAGTTTCTTTGGAGGGCGAGCATGAAAACATCTGCACACTTTTTTGCTTTACAGAATAAATAGACTTGATTGGTTGTAACATGGTCTCAAAAACCTACTTGTATTTCATTTAGGTTCAACTTCCAGGGAATAAAATGACTTGATTTATTTAATACCTGGTTGTACATAAAGTTTCAAACACTGAATTGATCTTTGCCTGTTTTTTGTTTTTATTTGAAGAACATTGAGTCTGTCGTGTGACATGTGCTATATAAATAAAAATACTCACTTTGTTGCTAAGAGTTAGATGAAAAGATTGATACCACTCAGCGTTAAGTGTTAAGCTAGAACCGAGAGGTGATTAAGTATTACCGTAAAGACTGGAAGCAGGGGGAACAGCTGGCCTGGTTTTCTCCAAAAAAAAAAAAAAAATGTAATTAACGTTTGTGTTTGACGTATCACAAATATGTTTCTAATCAGAGTCCACGGAAGTCTGTGTAGGTAGGAGGGTTGGGTTGGATGGGTCAAACAAACACAGGGCATTCACCCAAGAGGCCGCTGTTCATGTCCTGTGTGAAACCAAAAGTCAATGTTGACTTATTTTAAATTACGTCCGTAACGTAACATAACGTAACAAATGTTCTTATTTTAAGCCAAACCATGATGTTTTTTAATAAACCTAACCAAGTAGTTTTGTTACCTAAACCTAATACGCTTCCCTCGAAACGTAATTGAGAATGCAGTTCAGTTGTATGGGAACGTAATTTTGAAGGAGACAGGGTTGCATCGATCCTCGGCAAGAAAGCGAATGAATATATTTCCCAAAATGTCAAACTATTCTTTTCAAGTATTTCGTAAGCTTTGACCTTTATTAACCTCTCTCATAGTAGGAAGACATTCACGGCTGCTGCAAAACTCCGCAACTCTTCCGTCACTCTGAGTGGCAGTGGTGAGAAATGAGAATATCTTAAAATGCTGATAAAAAAAAAGAAGCTGGATCGTGACTTTTTGGAAAATCAGGGATCTCAGCACCTGTCAGAGTACTTGCTGGGTTTTGATGAAGAAGCCTATCAACCCCCCGGCAGATAAACAGACACATTTTGGTATATTTGTGTGACGGGGCATTGACAGTCTTTCTAATTGCCTCTTTAAACGATGTGCCAATTACTCTCAGGAGAAAATATTTTTCAATTTCATATTCTAGGATAGAGTTGCCACTTCAGCAGGCGGATGGAAGGTTTCCACCGCGGCTGGGTGGTAAATCTGAAGGATTCAGAGAAACAGAAGGATGATATGAATAAATGTTACGTGTTTTGCAGCAGACTAGTGGTCCTGTGTCCGTGTGGGAAGACTTTCATGTACTATAATTATCCTATCAGAGGGAACAAACCACATATTAGTCCCAATAAGCTATGAATGGAGAGAGGAGAGAAAAGACAACCACGAAGGAAAGGATAAAAAACATGTAAAGAGCAAATACAAAACGAAAAAGCTCCGACAAGTTCTGTGTTTAATATGAATATTTATTTAAAAATCCATAGTTCGATACAGAAATAGTCATCTATTATATGTATTATCAGACAATCAGTACTTCAGCCATGCTTTCTCTGATTAATCACGGTTCAAAAAAGTACAAGATAATTATTTTTCCATAATTGAACTTGTGCAAAGAAAGAATCCACTAGAAAGCAATAGAAACACTGACACAAAATAGATAACGATTAAACTCCTCGAAACAATTCATTTTTCTGAAGAAGGCATCGCACAATTCCAAGAAAATCAGTGAAAGATTTAAGGCCATTTTGTACAGTTAGATTTTCATATAGATTTTTTTTTTTATATATATATATATATTTCAAAACACGCAGTTTTTAACAAAAGGAACTGGTGCATCCTTTGTAAAACTGTACATGCAAACATAGTGCACGTTGTTAAGAAGATATGACGAGCATACAATATATTATTTGGATAGCTTCAGTAAACAAAGATCTTATGTGTGTTTACACCTCACATGGTCTATTAAAACACTCGTATAAAGGCGCCGCATGGGCACACACACACACACTCGCACACACACACACACGCAAAGTATACTTATATCAAACGCATGCACACATACACACACACTCTTAGGGGCTTGGCAAAGTTAGTGAGCTGTTGCACTATGGTGGAAAAATGATGGAAAGTTAAAATAATAATAATAATACCCGTCCACCCAAAACAGACCAACACAAAATAACTGGCACGAATGACTATGGCGATAATGTGTGTATGTGTATGGAAGCAAAAAAGGGCCAAAATAATAAAAAAAAATATTAGCAAATGAATATATTTTGAAATTGAAGAAATGCTGAAAAAAAATACCATTGAATTAATATTACTGAGATATTTTGATTTGAAACCCATCCATCTGAATTAATATGGTTTGACTTCGACTTTTTGAAATTTAAGTTTTGCAATTTTTTTTTTTTTTTTCCAAATCCACAAATTCAGATAGAAAATTCACGTTTCAGGATTTCCATTCACTCATCTGAACTCAATTTTTTTTGCATCATGTGAGTCAGTCACGTGACGTAACCTAATAGTATGATCGATTCCCTCCAGGCTCGATTGCTTATCCTTGGTAGCCCTAATGTTAAAATTTTCATTTTGAATTTTGGTGTCTGAATTTCACTAATCTAATTTCAGCAACTTGATTTGATTTTTTTTTTTTACTTGATTTGAATTTTTAGTCAAATAGTTCTGAGCAACTTGAACGTTGTTTGTATTTCGGCCGCTCCCGTTAGGGGTCGCCACAGCGGATCATCTGAGATCTGATTTTATGATCCTCGTATTTGATTTGGTTCATAGGTTTTACGCCGGGTTCTGAGCGACTTGAGTTATTTAAGTTTTAAGTGGTTTAAGAATTCAAACCACATAAATTCAGATAGTTTCCATAGTAAAATATTTAAATGCTATGCTAATTTGATAGTATTTCAATCACAACATTAAATATTCTGCAGTGATGACATTTCATAGTTAGGTTTCAAGTCCTTGTGGCCTTTTTTTGCTTCCATACCGAGTCCCGTCCTCGGCGACGAGACTTGTCA
>CAKAKR010040290.1:0-21252 GCA_916700685.1 Adelosebastes latens | reverse complement strand
GTGACGTAACCTAATAGTATGATCAATTCCATCCAGGCTTGATTGCTTATCCTTGGTAGCCCCAATGTTAAAATTTTCATTTTGAATTTTGGCGTCTGAATTTCACTTGTTTTTTTACTTGATTTGAATTTTTAGATAAAAAAGTACCAAATAGTTCTGAGCAACTTGAACGTTGTTTGTATTTCGGCCGCTCCCGTTAGGGGTCGCCACAGCGGATCATCTGAGATCTGATTTCATGATCCTCATATTTGATTTGGCATAGGTTTTACGTTAGGTTATTTAGGTTTGAGTGGTTTAAGAATTCAAACCACATAAATTCAGATAGTTTCCATAGTAAAATGTCCTCGGCGACAAGACTTGTCATTAAATGTGGGGAAATGAGCATGAAGTAAAAGATGCCTTTTCCTACTTGATTTGCTGAAGAACACGTGATTTGAAACAGGAGGTAGTTAGCCGTTCAAATGGCATGACGGGGGGAATCCTGTCTGTTTGTAGTCAACCAATGTTACCTAATGTTAGCTAACTTTAGACAGATAATGTATTGCTGTGTAACTGACATTTACAGAGTCGGTTTGACTCGTTATAATTAAATTTTAGCAGTAATTTAGCAACTACAACTTTGATGAGTGCGATGTTATCACAACCGATAGAATCAATAGCCGGAGCGACGTAAATGAAAGTTGCAATAAACCATAATTTTCCTTAATATTATCCCGTAGTCGTCACTTGTTGTCCACAGTGGCTGCCCAACCCGGTCTCACCAAAATGGCTTGTGAATGACGCGGCAATTTGTAAGTCATTTCGTGCGCAATAACAACACCGTTCTTGTCTTTGGCGTGTCATTTGACGCCGTGTAGTCTGTACTGACTGCGATGTAAACGCACCCGCGTAAATATGCTACGCTCAGAGCTAGTGACGTAGAATAAAAAGTTTGGGTCCAACAAACACAGGACTTTCAACCAGGAGTTCTGAAAAGTGTTGAGTTATTTTGAAGTTACATTAGTGACGTTTGTGACGTGTTTTCCGTACTTATGTTACGTTGTTTACGTACGTATTTTACTTAGTTTACGTACTCATTTCAAGCCCAACCATGATGTTTTTCCTAAACCTAAATGTGGCTGTTACCGTAGTTTTGATGCCTAAACATAACCGCGACAGTTTCACAGTAACGACGTGTGAAATGACACGTGAAAAGCCGAATACGCGCTATCACGACACGTGGAATGTCCTTAAAATGTCCTACTTTTTTTATACGCCTTGCCATGAGTTCACGTCAGGCTGCTGCAAAAAGGCTTGCTTTTATCTATACAAAAAAATGTGTCTCTACCAGAAGGGATTCATGATAAACTGTCACCGAGCACTAACATCAAACATTGAGCTGACTCCGCGCGAGGCAGTCCCACCCAAACATAATATCTTCCCTGACCCCCCCGCAGCGTTGGATCTCTAACAGTTCGGAGGATGCGAGTCTTACAGTATATCTGCTGAGGCAGTAATGAGCTCCTCACTTTGACCTGCAGTCCTAATGATGTGTCCAGCTACGCTTTGAACGCAGTGGGTGTCTGCCGGAGTGCGACTGCACTCACACACTCGTACAGTCAGTCCACTCTGCTACGGTGGCTATACAGGAGGGGAATGTGAGAAAACAAAGATGATTTAAGGATATTAAGCAATAAGTCAAGGCAGCAATGTAAGATATTAAAAACAAATTGTGTAGAAAATGTCAGTTACAAATAAATCATGCTTGGTTACTCGACTGTGTAGTGTTTTATAAGACATCTGAGTTGCAGTTTTATCGATAATGTCAGCGTGGTCCGGTGTCTTTGAGCCACAAGGAAACTTTCCACTGCTGTAAATACCCCAAAAAAGTGTAGAAAAGTGTAGCAAATTTACTCGTTAAACATCTCCTCAAAAAAGGAGCGTAGCAAGAATTATGTGTCTGGCACTGCCACAACTATGTTAAATACTTTGACTCCGTAATCAGCTGACTATTTCACATAAAAAAATCTGGGAAATCTTGTTGGCAACACCAGAAAATGGCCATAATTAAGCAATATGTAGAGACATTAGTGCAGCCAATAGTAGCAACTCAGCACAAATATTGTATATCATTTGTTTTTGATACACAATGTGTGTTGGGTTGATAATACATAATGATTTCATTAAAAAGTCTTCTATTTATAAGAGTAAGTTAGCAGATGATATGATGGTCATGAGCTTTACAGTAAGTCACACAGAATAAATAATAATGATATTAATGTTTGTGCCATAATTTTAAGACTACTTCAGAGTGTCAACGCTTAAATATCCTTTCACATTGTCATGATCCAATAAATGTTAAAATGTTCCCGCTTTTTGTAAGACTTTTTAAACATTTCATATAAGGTTGTTTTAAAATAAGTTGTGTCATACAACACATTCACATTTAACATTTCCTTTCATCATTGAAACACACTTTTCAATAAAACAATGAACAATCCTTCAACATTCATGACAAAAACAGAACTCATTCTTCATTAGACGCCGTTTAGAAAACATTAAATTAAATTGTTAAATCGGAGATTTGTCGGTCAAACTCTGCGACTGACGGGAATCACGCAAATCATCCTTTTACACATGATTGGCACATAATAAGAATATACATAAAAAAAACCAACATATAAAAAGCTGTATCAAAGCTAAAAGGTGCAATAAAAGGTACAAAATCAAATGGAACAGAAAGCCAACGTAGGGAAAGTGTGTTTTTCTCTGCATTTTTGACCACTGGGCTCTTTATGCTCAAACGGTATTTTCGTTTGAGAGCAGCTGCTGTCGTTTTAAAACATGGGGCGGGGATGTGGTGTTGGACGACACGATGAGACGAAACCCCTGGGCACGTGGGCATCATATTGCCAAGGCAGTTTGGAGAACAGAGACAGAGACAGAGAGAGAGAGACAGAGAGAGGCGGAGAGAGAGATTGAGAGAGTAGCTGTGCTTCCATTCAGAAGTCAAATAAATGCTACACAAAAATATGAAATGCTGGAAAACAGAAATTGCACAATTTGAATCTTCATCATCTTGGCTAGAACAAACAAACAAACTGGCATTTTGAAATGTAAAACATTTTGTTCTTAAATGTTTGCTAATGTGGCCAATACTTCATACTCTGTTTCTTTGAGACGAAGCACAAGACTAAGAGTCTAGAGCCATTCTAACATAGTCACAGTGACAATGTCAACATGCTGTTTATTAGGTATAATGTTTACCACTAAGGAGTGTCGCGATATACCGATATTGACCTTTTATTTTAAAAATAAAATATTAATATCACGTTAAAAACACACATATGATAATATCATATAAATAATCCGGCGCCTCTTAAATCATTTTATATATACAGTTATGGTTACAGACTCTCTCTCTACCTCCCTACACTCAAGTATTTTGAGTGTAATTAATTTGCCAAAAAAGTGACAAAATAAACAATAATAAACAAAGTTAAAGATGAATTTGACTGATAGCATTATTATTATTATTCTAAAATTTTCTATGATTAATTGATTGATTTTATTTTTGGGTTTATAAGTTAATTAGTCGACTAAGATTTCTTAAATAGGTTAGTCGTTTTTTTATGTTTTTTTCATGATGAATGACTAATTTCTAAGAAACTTGTGAGCACATCTGGTAAACACCAGATTTAAAGTGGTGCTTTTGTGTTATTCTTTGTGGAGAAACTTTAACAGATATGTCAATTAAATCAAGTCATCCATTAGTTGACAAAATTGTGTTAATGAGTGTTAATCAACTAAAATCTTTTAGTGAAAATCTGATATCATGACAGCCCTATTTACCATATTCATCATCTTAGTTTAGTGTGTTAGCGTGCTAATATTTGCTCATTAGCACTAAACACAAAAGCTGAGACAGATGGACATGTCAATAATAGTTTTGCTGGCATTTGGTCATGAATCAAAGTAATTGGACAAATATTGAAATTTTGATCTGATGATGGCGCTGGGTGAAAAGTCAGAGGATGATCACAAGTAATTACAATTCATCCTGAAGGGAAAATTAATGTTTGCGCCTAATTTCATGGCGACCTATCGAATAATTGTTGAGATATTTCAGTCTGGACTAAAGTGATGGACCGACGCTGCCATCCGTTGAGCCATGCTGCTAGGCACGACTCAAAAACAACAGATGCTTTTGGAAATAATAATAATAGTAATGCACATACTGGCTTTTGTTTTGAAGATGATGGACACCTCAGGGGGGGTACAACATCTCTTAGGAAGCAGGTTAGAAAACAGATATTTTACATTTCTAAAATGCACAAATGTTAATTTGGGCCAAAGTGAACTGAAAGGAAATTTCCTTTGCTGTTCGTCACATTCTGCAATAAAACTCCCTCCCCTTTCGAACAATGAGCATCAAATTATGCATTTTCTATTCAGCTCGAACTTTGAAAAGAAATGTTGGATGGAAACAGCTAGTAAAAGTGACAGAGGAATAAAAGAATGAAAGAAAGATCTGAGAGAGAGAGAGATAAGAAAAGCTGCAACAGGGAGACAGATAGACAGACTTCTCAGGCCTGAGAGCAGTGCAGACAGACAGACAGACAGACAGGGTGAAGTGACAAATGGAGATAGAGGCAGACAGACACTCACCCCCCACAGACAGACAGACAGACAGACAGACAGACAGACAGACAGACAGACAGACAGACAGACAGACAGACAGGCGGATGGATGGGTAGAAGAGGTAGTGCAGGGCCACTATATGCATGCACTTGACTGAGGCTACACTCATGCAAAAGGTTAATACAAACACCAGAATACGGTACGGTACGGTACAGCACGGTACGGTACGGTACAGTAGGGCTACCAGGACCTGCACTGCTGCTACCTGACACACACGCCAGGAGAGAGAGAGAGAGAGAGAGAGAGAGAGAGAGAGAGAGAGAGAGAGAGAGAGAAAGAGAGAGAAAGAGAGAGAGAGAGAGATTCATATTGAAATTATGTGTATATAAAAGTATCAACAGTAAAAATCCTTGTTAGTGTTTACTGTAAACAATGAGTGAGTTGGAGAGAGATAGAGATAGAGAGAGAGAAAGAGACGGAGATAGAAGAAGTTACATATGTCCAGTTATTTACAGAGAAAGTGAATTTAAGATCAAGTGATTCCTTTGTTTTTGTCTGGAGACATTCTCTTTACAGTGTTTCCAAAGCTGTCTTTCATTTCCTCTTTCATTCCTTCTTTTCCTCCCGGCTTAAAAATTCTCCGAACTCTCTCTGAGGCTTGTCCTGGTTTTCCCCCGGGCTCAAAAAAATAATAAATTCCAGACATTAACAGGAATGCTTGACAGTGGAAGTAAACAGACTCTCATTGGCTTTTCCTGTCCTCAAAAAAGCGACACTCTCCCGGCCCGACATGCAGCTTCCTGAACACATGATCCACGACGACAAGGCACGGAGAGCGGCTTCAGGGAAATTGGAAGTATTTCGCGCGTAAAAGTTCAGCTGACCACCGACTCCGAAATCATTCTTCCCCACCCCAGCTCTCCGGCTCCTCATATCTGGGTTTGGATGGGTGGCCCCGGCGGCGTGTAGGGAGGCGGCGCTGGCGACGGCTTGATCCCGCGGGTTCTCATGTAGGAGAGGAACTGGTCGGGGATCTCGGCCAAGACGTCTTTGGCGAGCCGGGCCATGCTCAGGATGTGGTTCCCCGTCCGGTCGATGTAGTCCCTGAATGGGACGAACTGAGAGGGAGGAGAGGGAAGAGAGGGAGTTAAAGTGGGAAACTTTTAGCACAATATCATGTATGTTTAAGGAGTCAGCTGGAGACATTTAAAAGTAAGCAAGTGATGGCGTTGTCAACCATCTCATGAAGCTAACATTAGCTTAATTAGCTGGCTTACTACAGCTGACTAAATCCGATAAAGACATTCATTACTTCAGCTGAAAAATCAAATTTGGCTGGTAGGAAATGAGAAGCCTGCTTTTGTTTACGTCTATCTGAAATCAAGGACCCACTGTTTCAAAAATTACGAACAATTTTGAGTCAAAAACCTGCCGCTGTTATCACTGTAAACTGCGTAGTCACTGTGCGAGAATGGAAAGTTTTACCGGCGTAGCAACAGTAGCTAAGGGGAGGCCGAATGGTCAATTGACCCTTTCTAAGTCCCGCCCCTTTGCGCTCTGTGCTCCAATAACAGCTGAGCAAGCTTGGAACCCGGCAGAACCTCCTTCAACTTTCCCCTTTCCTGTTTGGTTATACTTAGATATGCTACGTCTGTTCAAAGGTAACATTACTATGTAAGTCACATTACGTCGGTGTCACAATCTTCACGGACACATTACATTGTATGTAGTCACAGCTATTGCGAGGAATTTTAATTTTGTGTTGATTTTGGCGGTCCCTGTGGACAAAAGTGGTAGTGTTTCCGAGCACCAGATTCCCTTTAGAAAAGCTCTCATTTTACTGCAGCAGGATCAGACAGTGACGCGTACGAATCTGGCATCCCAATGAGAAAAGTTACCTCGGTAAAGTTTATTGTTGTGAATATATCCGCAAACTGTAGGCCTCGCTGTTGGCTTCTTGACGCTATATTGCCTGGAAACCATAAACTATCTAATAATCTAATACACACAACCTGCGTCACCATGTTTCTTTTTGTCAAGCTTGTCCGACCTAGCAACAGTAACTAAGGGGGGGGGGGCGGGATTTAGGATTAGTCAATTGAGAGGGGTAGGAGAGGTGCAAGTATTGAGGGTTGAAATGATGAGAGGAGAGACAGTTGGTTTGGTGACGAGAGGGGAAATGATGAGAGGAGAGATGAAGATTGCAGAAAAGAAGAGCAGATGGTGTGAAAAGACAAATAACAGCAATTAGAAAGAAGTTTAAGAGCAGAGGAATGAGGGTGAAATGTATGGGAGCAAAAACAAGAGGGGAGAATGATGAAAAAAGAAGAAAGAATTCAAATTATATAACGTAATTTATCCTCTTTGTTTCAAGTTGCTTCGCTCACTGTTTTAAGTGGAAGGAGCTCTTCTGAACTGCAAGATTATTGCTACAGAGAAGAGAGTCCCTCCTAATTAAGAGGCTGCAGCTTCGCTCTATTTTCTGGCGGTGAATGTCAAAACTTTCTCCCAAACAGCACTCGGAGAAAAATGTGATCCCCTAAGGTCACTGAGATGAGCAGCAAATGTGGATACGAAGAATGTGCAAATTAGCGATATGATGTTTTTACTGAGAATGTTAGGTATTAAAGCTCGCCGACGCCATTTGGGGCTGCCGGCGTGTGAAATTGGACAGCTTCAAGCTTTAAGATGGAGAGAGGAGACGGGCACAGAGCCAGCAGCTACATACCAAGACCTAGTTAGCTCTCGCAAATGTCTGGGATTACTGGGATTCAACATTAGGCTGAAAATATGCAGGTTCAAATGAGGGGATCAGCACTGCTAATTTGCACAATAGCAAAGTCAAGAGCTGGTCGGTAACAAGTCGGGATTCTAACTGATATTAATGGTTTTCTGCTATTTGTCACTCATACATAGAAGAATAATACACCTGTCTGACATTTTCTCCACTTATTCCAACTCTAATACCTCAACTAAGGTCATGATTCACAATATAATACCAGTGGTGTCTGTATACCACTCTGTGTGGAGCACATTGGGATAATTTTTATGTAAGGTAAGATAAAAACTAAAGGCCCAGACACACCAAACCAACAGCAACTAGCGGTAACGAAGGCTAACTGTTGTGTCGCTTGTGTCTTGGCCAAAAAGTCGCACTTGAACACACCGCAAAGACTACAGCCAACGGCCAACAAGCACGTACGTTCTGCGCCTGCGTGAGAGGAAATAACTCTCCATACCAGCAGGTGGCGGTAGTCTGTATTAGTTGGTCATGGGTAGAAGGTAACAAGCAAATTGCGAAATCCTTGCGAGATGGTTAAGGTTAGGGATCGACCTCGAAGAGTTAAGGTTAGGATGCGCTGTCGGGAAGCGAGTTTCGCTGTCGAGTCAAGTTTTTTGCAAGTTTTTGCAATTTGTGGGTTACCTTCGAGACACGACCATATTTGTCATTCAAAAAAGGCAACCAGAAGACCTACAGTAGGACGGTGGATATACAAGCCGTTGTTATGATACGTACATGAAACAAAACGGCGTTTGCCGACCATTTTCACACCACTCTCACTCACCACTTGGCTTCATTCCAGATGGTCGTGTCGTTGTGAAAATATCCGTGTATCGGAATGATCAGATGAGATGAGGATGAAAAATGAGAAGAGCCTTGACTTTACTCGTTGGCTTGCTTTCCTCACTTCCGTTTCTCTTCTCTTGGACTGATTCGCTTAAAGCTGAACAGCCAATCAGAGTGATTTCTCTCACCGACGGGCTCCGACGTCGATTCAACACGCTCAAACGTTCCGAAAAGTTATTGACAAGGGTCGACTAATGGCCCTGACACGACCGTCGGCCTGGTGTGTCAGGGCCTTAAAAGGGATAGTTCTGGTGTTTTGAAGTGAGGTTGTATGAGGTACTTATCCATAGTCAGTGTATTATCTACAGTAGATGACGGTCGGCACGCCCCCAGTTTGGAGAAGCAGACAGGAGTTTCTACACGGAAGCAAAGCAATGTACTGTAGTGGACGAGGCCGGCAGCAAAACGTATTTTAGACACCTAAAAGAAAGGCCCACCTAAAAAAATCTATATCAGTTTTCCCTTGCCGTGGGACAGCTATATAGTCGATGTTTCGCAGAATACAGGAGTTGCTGGTCTACCACTGTCTCGATCGGTTAGTTTGTTTGTGCTATTGTGTGACTTTGGTGATTCACCAAAGTCACACAATAGCACAAACTAACTAACCGATCGAGGCAGTGGTAGACCAGCAACCCCTGTATTCCGCAAGGTCAATTTACAGTTTTTTTTCAATATAGTCTGGTGGCTTTGACGAGAGCATAGATGGATACAAAAGCTTCAGTTCCCCATCTCTGATTCCAGCTTCTTAAATGTGGATATTGTCTAGTTTCTTTACTCCTCTATGACTGTAAACTGAATATCTTTGAGTTGTGGACAAAACAAGACATTTTGAGGACGTCATCTTGCGCTTCTGATCAACATTTTTCACCATTTTCTGACATTTTATAGACCAAACAACTAATCGATTTATCGAGAAAATAATTGACAATGAATAATAACCGTTAGTTGCGGCAATAGTGGGGACTGTGCACTATAATCTCATGGAGCTACCTACATTGTTAGAATGTCACTTCACCTCTAAACAGGCACTGCAGTGACATTAGTTTCCAGACTAACTTATAATAAGTTTTTCACACACATGTTTATGTTGACTTCTCGAACCATCGGGCCGCCCTGCTGTGACTCATTATGTACATCTCAAGCCTCCTTCACAATACCAACACACCTGCTGTGATGAAATAAATGCTGGCGTATCCCAGTCACGTGTCACAAACCACCAGGTTATAGGCTCTTACATTGACGATAATGCTGAATTAAATGAGGACAGATATGAGACTGTTTGTCACCTGCAATCACGAGATCACATGAGAGGCCAATTTGTGCTGGAAACCCTCGCTGCGAAGTGTAACCTTCGCCGTGTTGCTGGGGGTTATTAGCTTTCTCGTAATGACAGACTGCAGGCAGAACTGCTGTAATGTTCCACTACTGAAACTTAGTTTTATACCATCTCCAGTTCTTTTCTGCATGTGCGTGTGTGTGTGTGTGTGTGTGTGTGTGTGTGTGTATGTGTGTGTACTTGAGCTTGTTAAAAAGCCAACTAACGAGCTAGCCTCCCTCGCCTACGTGGGCTAAGGGAGGGTGTGAGGGAGTGAGATATGACAGCGGCAGTATAAAGGTCACGGAGGAGAAAAAATGTGACTCCGCTGTGTCACAACAAACAAACGGCTCACTCTGAATGTTTGTATCTCTTCGCTTTGGTGTCAGCGAATGATGAGTTTGAAAGGTAATAACTTGTCATTGTGGGCTGATCAATTACAGCAAAAACAAACAAGGATAAAAATAAAAAAAATCAACAAAGGGATGAATACGGGATGATGGACGGGCTGAAGGAATGACTGTAAATTAATCATAGTTTAGATTTTGAGCAGTCGTTCCCAGCAATCTTGTACTTTCCACTTTGCATTTTTCAAGACATTCGTTGTCTCTCTGTCGGGGCAAACTTCATATCCAAATCTCTACAAGAGAAGATTTAAAGGAAGTAAAAAGGCGGCTTCTGATATGGCTAAATTGTAGCAGCTTGGTGGAAAAAGTCCCTTCTGCGTGGATGACTGCAGACCCCACGCTGCCCTGCAGGCCGGGGTTCGAGCCGAGGGTCTCTGTTCATCCGCTTTAATGAGAAAGACGAAGAGAGATGTGGCAGACTCTCCGCAGATACCGGGGAGCACGCTATTATCTCTCTGTGTGTGTATATATGTGTGTGCTGCATTTGTGCGTCTATCTTGCCATCTGGGGTCTGGTGCGCCGTGGGGTCGAGGTGACCGGGTGTCTGCCTGCACGGACAGAGTTGAACAGTCTGGACAGGACTCAGGTGTGGTTTTTTTAGCTACTCACCTTTAAAACAGCGACACAGCTTGCACACAAATCCTTCTACACTTCCAAATAAATCCTCTGAAAAGTTGTGAATTTTGAGTATTCCTGTTGGCAACATTGTCCAATATCACTGGTTGAGTTTTGATACTTTTGCATAATTAAAGAGGACATAATATGCCCATTTTCAGGTGCATATTTGTATTTTGGGTTTCTACTATAACATGTTTACATGCATTAATGTTAATAAAAGCACTTTATTTTTCTCATACCAGCTGTGCTGCAGCACCTCTTTTCACCTTCTGTCTGAAACGCTCTGTTTGAGCTCCTGCCCCGCCATCCCGAAAAGCCCAGTTCGCTCTGATTGGTCAGCTGACCCACTCTGTTGTGATTGGTCAACCAAACAAAACTCTTCGGACTCCGCTCCAACTACGCTCTAACTAGCTTTGTTTGAGGGCGTTGCCAAACTAGATGCTAAGCAAATGTGTTACTTGGTGACATCACCACGGTGTTTCATTATACAGAAAAATTTACTCGGGGCAGTGGAGTGGGTTAATTTGGCCTTGATTTTACTGCTGGCTCAAAATCAGTATCACATTTACAATAAATCATTAGGGAATAAATCAGAAAAAAAGTGATGACAAAGGATCTAGGTGGCCAAGAGGCAGAGCTCATTTGTAATCTTGGACGTGGTTTCATTTTGGATTACTGTCAAAACTATCAGTCTTTCCATAAGAGGAACAATAAAACAGCAGAGGGGAATGGTTTGAGAGAGAGAAAGGATTGTGTACCTGAACAATGTCCCTCTCAGCATATCGTCCTCTGGATGAGATTCTGATTTCATCGCCGTCCAACTCGACCATGGCTGAGGAGCAGAAAAACAAAATAAAACACATTATTTCTCATTGTTGTCAAAGTCTAAAAAAAGACCTACAGAGTACCAACCTGAAAAATACCAAAGCAGAACCAGCAAACCCAGTTCTTGGTGACTTACCATCAAATTCTGCGGGCCCCACTCCCACGATGATGATTGACATCGGCAGACAGGAGGCCTGCAGGAGAGGAGAGGAATAATGAATATTTGATACATTTAAAAAAATTTGAAAATATTCTTCTTTTGTGAAAAGTGTGTGTGTCTACCCAGCGCGGTCTCATTCACAGGACGTCAAAACACAACGTTTTGTCACAGCGCCTGTATGAGACTCACCGGGCTTTCAAGTAACTCCAATGTAAACACAACATTAGACGCTCAGAGCAACTGCTCCGAAAGTCAAGTGACGTAGTATAAAGAGCGACAAAAGAGACAAAGTAGGGAGGAGGACGGGGCGGATGGATGGGTCAAATGTTCCGTGTGAAACCAAACGTCAACATTGACTTATTTTAAGTTACGTAGCCTAACTACGTTACGCTCATTTTCTCGTAGACTTCTATACAATCTGACTTATTTTTACAACCAGAGGAGTCGCCCTCTGCTGGCTGTTAGAAAGAATGCAAGTTTAAGGCACTTCCGCATTGGCTTCACTTCTCAGACCAGGAGGTTACCGCCTGCTTACGTCCCATACGTAACGTAGCTACGTAACTGAACAAACATACATGCAATCTTTTACTAAACCTAACCAAGTAGTTAACTAAGTGATGCCAAGGAATTCTAACCAAGCGTCCGTATGTGGCAACTTTGGAATGAGAAAGAGTTGGTTTACCCATGTGGGTTGTTAATTGGATAAAGAAGATACAGCCTTTGTCTTCATTCTGTCATGTTCCTGTCAACATGTATAGAACATACAGTATGTGTAAACGCGTTTGTTTTCTACAGCACCTCCTGCAGCGCTGCGTGGGTCGAGGCATCACAGGGAATAATATTAGAGACGGGAGAATCAACAACACGGCCTGGACTCGCTGACGGCTTATAAATGACATGTGTTTGTGTTTGTGTGTCACAGAGCGGCTATTTGAAAGAGAGGGCCAGCGGTGTGTGTGTGTGTGTGTGTGTGTGTGTGAGTGTGTGTTCAGCGTATTTTGAGTAATGGGTTGACCTCGGGCAGCGGAGCAATAGATGATCTTATCAAAACATCTCGTTTATTTTCCGCTCCCTTCGGTAAAGGTTTTCTTTACGTCTCTACTGCTCTCTTTTTTTACCCCCGTCCCCTCTACCCTGCCGCCTCTTTCTCTTCTCTCTGCCTCCTTTTCGCCTTAATATTTCGCTCCTCTCAACCCCTTCTCTCCACTCCGTCTCTGCCTTCAAAGGTCTGAGATGGATCACTGCCTTCACACAAACGGCTGTCGTTCACTGTTCACTTTGTTTGCATTCTACATCGCACTCTGGCTTCCCTCCGGAGCATTGCTATGACTTGACAGTGATGGAGAGGACGGACTGAGGGTGAATAACATGCTGTCAAAAGTCAGGCCGGCACAGCGAACACTAGAAAAAAAATATCAGTCGTAAAGTCACATCATATTTCTGTTGGCATTGCGCGGAAGGATGGATAAAAATATGTCTAGCCTTATGTTCATGTATACTCTAAGACTTAAACGGATCTGGTAGATTTACATTATCTGTTTCTAAGGTCAACAATATCTGCCATTTCTCCGTGTAGTAATTCCATAGTCAATACATCTATAAGCTGACAGCGAGCTGCCTAACAGCCTTATTAGGGAAATATTGGCACAGCTGTTTTCCAGCTTTCGTTCAAAGACCCGCGAGCAAAACAAGTAACGATGAGAGACATTTCTGCCCAAATGTAAAAAAGTTCTCACCATGACAGTTCTATTCATCTGCATAAATATTTTCACGGTTTTATATTTAAGCAACTATGCATCATGAAATACTACAAATTGCTATATAATTAAGGCATTTATTGTGAATGCTTTCCATGCTGTATTTTCTTTTCGGTGAAATGTCTATTTTGATGAATACTACAGTATATGGAAAATAAGAGCACAACAACAACTAAATACCTTCCTTAACATCCAATTCATATAGAAAAAAAACACAAACAAGCAGCCAGAGTCTGTCTTGTAGATACAGTTTGCATACAGAATAGTATAGATACCAGTATGTATACAGTATATAGATGGATGATGCGTCTCCACTTCCTTCCACTGTACAGAAGTGAAGCCAAAATATCCCAAATACAGGAGCTGCCTTCTTGAGATTTTGACGTCATTTGGAGCCTGTGCAGTAGTGATCGGGGGGGCTGGAGCTGTGGTATTGAAGTCTCACCCACACACCCGCCCGAGCCAATCACGAGCCGAGCACGGCAGCAGCTTGCTAGTGTGAGCCACCTAGCTGCTATGTTAGCACCACGGTAGCTGTTTGGCTAGAAAGACACAACAACTAACCGTAATATCTCTATAATGACATTTATGATCGAGCTGACTCATGTTCTATTAAACAGACTCGTGACTGTTATGGAAAGTTAAAGTTACATTTCCTCTCTCGTACAATTCCCGAGCCTCTGGCTGCACGACTATTTCCCTCAGCAGCAGCTGTCAATCATGACGTCTCACTTTATGACCTATACTGCAACCAGCCACCAGGGGGCGATCAAGATGTTTTGGCTTCACTTTTGGGGAGCTGTCATGTCGTCCATCTTTATATACAGTCTTATATATATCTATACAGTCTAGCTGTCTTAATGGCAGCCTTTCCGCTCTTCATTCATTCGTCTGCTTTGTTTTTGATGTTCTGACTTTTTGTGTCCATCTTTTTATGTGTTATTTTGTGTCTTTTTGTGTAAAATCAGCTACATAAATCATTAGTTTAGGGATTGAAATCATTTCAGTGTTCACTGTATTTCTGCCTTTTATGTTTTGAGAGAACAGTACTTAAGATAAGAGGCACTTCATTGCTTGTGAATGAGGTGCAAAATGACACAGATTCAGCAGCTCTCGAGAGGCAAAGCTGGATCAGACTCGGCAGTGAGCCTGGATACAGCATGCAAACAAACACATGTCACACCACCTGTTTAAAATGTATTCAGCAGCGCTGTTGACTTCCTGCGAGCCTTCAGTTCCCAAATGCATTGAGTGCTTGAACCATAGTATACTTGCTTGAAGTCTAGTTATCATTATCATTAACAGCTACAGCAGATGCACTTACGTTGACAATAGACTCCTTGGTCTGGGCCATGTCTGAGATGACGCCGTCGGTGATGATGAGGAGCACAAAGTACTGGGAGCCGTCCTTCACTGAAGCTGCATACCTACACACACAAAAAAACATAATCTTTGTAATTACGCCTGCGCTATCATCCATCGTGTCTTTTGTTTACCGTGATGATTCATTAGTTGAGCATATCAAGCATCATTCTGTGTGGTTTTAATTAAAGTACTCAGCTAGTTCTCAAATTAAATAGAGTACACGCAAATAGTTGAGTGGAAAGGAGGCATTACACGTCCTTTGAAAATTCTCATTGAATAAATGTCACTTACCTCCCACTCTGGAGGATTTTAATCTGTCAAGCACTTCTCTCTGTACGTCTCTCTCTTTAAGCCAATTCTATAGATGCTCAGCTCAATACGGCTTTCAATTTCTGCTGTGATATCGAGAGTAACCTTTCGCTCCCATGTGAGTTGTAAACCAACTGTTACTGATATTTACACACTGAGATTATTTCAGTCGCTCCTGCTACGCTTCACCTTTCTGCACCAGGAGGTTAGATCGATGTCTGTCTCCTCCCCGATGGTGACAACTGATGTTTTAAGTGTCTCATTGAAGATGAGGACAACATAGCGGATACATAGAGCAACAACTAAAGAGTGGTAGAGAGGGGAAGAGAGTAAAGAGAATAGTTACTAAGCTGCATGTGGGAGTGAAGAAAGATATAAGAGTAAAAAGGGATTATTGAAATATGAGGGGGAAACACAGCCTCTGCTTGGTTACATACTGTAAGCAGGCTTTAAGTTGACAAATGGGCAATAAAGTTGCAGAAAGATGTTTAAATGTTAAAAGTTTTTAATGAGGTTTGGGAGAACGAGTTTGTTGAATGTGCGCTGATTAGTCTGGTACTTAAACTGGGTATATTCTTGAAGTTAAATCTTGTTGCAAAAATTAATGAGATGTAGTCTGGCTGAGAGAGGCGAGGCGTTTATGAAAAATGTGTTTTTGTTTACAGTAAAAATTAACATATTTATCTCATTTGCTGCATGGATTAAACTATTTGGTTTGCTACTTTGTGTTTGTGTGCTTTGTGTTCTGTTATTTGCGTGGACCAAGAAAGAGTGCTTCAGTAATAGATAAACAAAATCGTGAGGCAGAGTACGGTAAGAAAAGGTCAAACAAACAAAACAAAAAAGGAGAGAGGAGGACAGCATGAGAAAATGGATGATTAGGAGTAATTCTTGTCAAGATTTAGATAAAATGATCGACAACGCTTTCGTGTCTGTTCGATAAATGTGAAGCTACAGCCAGGAGAATGTTAGCTTAGCTTAGCATAAAGACTGGAAGCAGGGGGAAACAGCTAGCCTGGCTCAATGTAAAGGTAATAAAAAGCCCCCTACCACCCACACCTCTAAAGGCCTTTACACACCAAGCTTGTGACGAATAAACAACATGAAAATGTGAAATACTCGCCTGCAAATATTGTATGCCTGGGGCTTTTATTGTGAAAGTTAAGAACGGAAGGAGTGGACCTGGTCTGTGCTGCCTTTGTCAAGGTTGAAAGGTGTAATAAAGTTTGCTGTCCTGGTTCGGACTACGGAGCCTCCGTGTTGTGGTTTCATAAATATAGGCGGAATTCAACCGGTTCCACACAACGTTATTGGTCGATGCCTTTATTCGCAGTGCGAAAGCTCAGAAAATTGACAAAAACAACAGTTCTAAAAAAATATATATTGACGAATTAATCGTGTGTAACGACCTTTAAGCTCACTAATAGACAATTGAATCACTAATTAATATATCTTGTTTGTTTAATTCAAACAAACCCCAAAGTGCAACACATAACCACCTGTCAAAACACTTTACACATCAGCTTTTGTTCGGTTTCATGGTTCAAAATTCTAAACTCAGAGCATAAATATGATTGAACGATTGCCTTCACACGGCTCTCAACATGGCGACGGCATGTTATTAACAGCTAACGGTGCTAACAGCACAAATAGTTGTTTGCAGCTGTATTGATGCTCTGAATTTCAAATTTAACACCTTTTAAACAAACTAGATATATTATGTTAATTAGTGAGCTTTAGAGGTGCTGGTAGGCAGACATTGTTTTAACTTTGGACAGAGCCAGGCTAGCTGTTTCCCCCTTCTCCCACTCTTTTGTATTTTTTAACTTTGGTGAGGCTAGGCTAGCTAGTTTCCCCCTGATTTTTATACAAAACTAAGCTGCCTCCCAGCTTCAGCTCCATACGTAATGTAAAGACATGTAAAGACGTGATGGTGGTATCAATCTTCTCATCTAACTCTCGGCAAGAAAGCGAGTAAGCTTATTTCCCAAAACTGTTCCTTTAAAAAGAGAGAATAAAGGATTTTGATGTAATTACGGTAAAAAGAAATTTGTGATTTATTTGCGAATTAAAAAAACAACATGTTAGTGAGGAGTGGATAAAAGCAAAGAGGGAAGTTTATTAAAGAGGTTTGATGGAACATTAGTCAGGAGAAGAAAGGGTATTTCAGGTGATATTACAAGCTAAATAAGAAGAAACTGCTGCCTCTGTATTAATGCATGTTCCACCATTTCCCTTCAGAGTGCCTCTTCATGTGTTAACTACGCAATTAAGATTTCAGTAAATTATCTTCTAAATATATAAAGTAACCTGATGAGAGGCTTCACTTGAGCACATCTCTTTAATTACACACTTGCATGAATAGTTCCTTAATGTCACTTCTTTTTTCTTAGTTCAGAACTTTGAACAGATCACATGTCCGTGTGAGCTTTGCTGCAGCATAACTTATGTTCCCTTCTAACGCAGTGACACAAACAAACATGTATTCAGCTGTCAGGTACTTTCTCTGTATGTGTCCTTAGTTCTTCTCTCTCTCCCTTGAATTCTTGTTAGCTACCTGGCAACACCTGCTGCACGGAGCCTATTACAGAAAACCTGAGAACACATTCTGAGTGTCTATCTCGCAAAGTGAAATGTACTCGGTGTTCTTTCATGCATACGCAAGTGATTTGAAGTTCATTATATAAGCGGTGAGAGCAAATATGCAAGTGTAAAAGAGTGAAAATTGAATAACAAAAAAACAAAGTGTGGAAAGGTAAACATAGGAAACCAATCACTGGAGTAGATGTAAATGAGGGAAGGAGGAACAACTTTTACATTAACGCCTATAAATTGTGTGTGTTACCTACCTGGCCACATGGTTGATGACAGGGGAGAAGTTGGTGGGTCCGTAGAGCTGAACTGACTTCAGACTCTTGTAGTAGGCCTCCATCACACCGTCGATACCTGTACAGTACGGGTTCTGAGGGTTCCCATTCTACATTAAGGAGAGAAGAGGAAACCATTAACCTGCATGATTCATTTCAGATGCAATATATAGCTAATATATATATATAGCTAATATATAGCTAATATATATATATATATATATATATATATATATATATATATCTGTGCATATCATATGTACAGTAAAGGATATAATTTCGCTCATGCATTCTTGTGTCACTTTTATGTCAGATCTTTAGTCCCCCAAGTTCAGGAAATTTAGCTGGGGCATACACTTTACACTGTACACTTTAACTAATAGTAGTAGGGGGTCAATTGTTGCTCTTGTTGGTAGATAAGCTGATATTGTGTTCTTGATATTGGCAAGAGTTGGTGTAAATTGCTGTTCAACAAGGCTGCACTGACATTAAAACCTGACGTTAACTGTTGATGTTTCTGAAGAAAACAATTAGCTGTTAAACAATTTCTTGTAAAACTTTGCTTTTGTTGCATTAGAAGTATTTTCAGGGATGTAATGTCACATTTTCATTTCGTCAGATGAGCGCTTGCAGAGAACATCTCCATGTTTTACTCCCTCCCTGCCCTCCATTCCCTGGTCTCCCAACCCCTCTTCGTTCGTACCAAAGCAAACTCGTGGGAGATCCGTCCGTCGGGCGGCAGCTTGGCTCCGAACCCCAGCGCGGGAAACATCTTATCGCTGTCGTAGTCCTGGATGATTTCTCCCACTGCTTTCAGGGCCATTGCGTAGGCGTTCAGCTGGTAGGGACTCATGTAGTGGAGCGATGTGGGCTGAGCTGGGTTACCTGTTTGTGCCAAAAGGAAACACACAATCAGATGATATTCTATGAGTAGGATAATGTGCTTAGACAATGAATGAATGACGCTTCATACATTCTTTGAAAATTAGCTAACGTAGGTGATTTTTGGTCTTTTGTAAATGAAGTGATTTAAAAGAACGATGAAACAACAATGGTGCAAAATGCCCAAAATAACTAACTGTCTTGAAATCTACTACTTTGACTTGACTTCATTTAACCTCTTAAACTCCCCTAGGACGCCGGCCTCCTCGGCTGACATTAAAGTCTTTCAGAGGCTATAGCAGGCTCTGAAGGCTACAGTGAAGATACTGGTATCATATGAAAGCATAGAAACTAATGAATCCATTGGTACCAACCATGTTATACTGGCTTGTCGGGAAGGAGGCTAAATAACGCTCCAAACTTACACTAAATTTTGGCGAGGAAAAACTGTCATGGCCATTTTCAAAGGGGCCCCTTGACCTCTGACCTCAAGATATGTGAATGAAAATGGGTTCTATGGGTATCCACGAGTCTCCCCTTTACAGACATGCCCACTTTATGATAATCACATGCAGTTTTTTTTGCATGCAGTAGAAATGTGTTATTTTCACCTATTATAAATATATTTATATATCCCTTTATCTGCAGGAAATAAATTGCATTCAGTGACTAAGCTTTGGAATTGCAGGAAGTGATTAATCTTGAAGGTGTCATGGTTAAAGTGTGGAGAATCAAATATGAACTTTTCAACATCCAAATTTCTCTGTTATTATGCGAGTGCACACGTTTTTCCTCGTTGAATCAAAAATGTGACACAAACCTTTCTAAAATGATTTTGGAAATGTTAGTGAGTTTTATTTTTGGTAGAAAACTGCGATCTTTAGGAAACTGTTAGACCCACTTAAATTTTAAAATCATAAAGTACTTAAGTCCAAAATTGTAAAATTAAAAAATCAAGAATGCAATTTTTGTCAATATCCTTTTAACTAACATAAATAAACCTAACCAGGTAATTAATTACCCATCTGTGTTGTAAATACGATGAACTCTCAGCAGCTGTGTGGGCTTCATGGTGCTTTATAAGAACCACTATAACCACTTGAATCTAAATGGTGTTTTTCCAATACTTGGTGGTTCAATTTAGCAGCCAGTGATTCCAACAACAAGCAACCAACAAGTAGTTCTCTAGTGGTTCTGTTTGTATGGAAACAAAACCGTGCATGACGTCACTGATGGAGCCAAATTGGCTGCTAATTACGTTAATGTAATATTAATATGAAACTTGACTCGCTATCCCAGCTGTGTTTGAATAAACTGCAGATCTCTACTAGCCGTCATTCTAAATTGAGATTTCAGTGAGAGCCAGACAAGTTCAAGTACACCTCCGCATCACATTTGCTGCCGCCTGTCCTGCTAGGACCGAGCTCAAGGGTAGATGGATAACACGGTCCTTAATCACAGCCATCGTGGCGTGTTACTGCACTCAGCTTTAGCTGCCAGGTGTGATGGAGAGGGCTATTAGGAAACACTTGATTCCCATCTGCATATATTTGAATAAACGCTCTCCCTCTACATTCAGACCTTTTAATGTGTCCTTATGAGGGTCTCTGAGTGTGTGTTTGTGTGTTTTACTGGGAGGCTCACCGTTGGAAGCTGTGAAATCGATGGCCACGGTGAAGTTAATCTGGGTCCTGAGAAGACAAAAGCAGTGAGATGATTTATTAATCAACAATCATTTCCCCCTCTCTCTGCTTCTCTCTCTCTCTCACACACACATGTGATCCAACCAGAAACAATCTGAAGAAATGAACTGCAGACATAATCAGGTTAAAGTGATCAATGTCTGAGAGAGCAAACAGAGTTCCTCCTGCCCTTTTAGCTGTGACAGTAATGAGTGGACAGCGAGTCACTGGGCTTTCACACCACGCACGCGAGCACGGCGTCGCTCAGGGGAAGGTTGTTGCTTTTAAATGGAGAACACGGCTAACGGTCTCCTTAACAACTGCACGGGTGAAAATAGCATGTGCCACACTGACTTTGCTCCCAAAATACAACTCCATTCAGCTGTGACCCCGGCCCTTTACGTCCGACGGCATTCTGGTACACAGGAGGTGAAATTTTACAAATATGCTAAATTGGACTGCAAAGACCAACGGACAATTTAAACTTGAGTAACCCAGAGTTACATAACTGTGAGCCGCAATCATCTCAGGACTTAAATTAAACAAGACTAATGGTACGTGTCCACAGGATCCATCCTTTCCACGCTTCCCATTCATTGTCTATGTAAGCAGCCTTGCAGTGCATTCTGGTAGCGTGGCGGCGCGATTCGAGAGACGGAGCGTCACAACAGCCGTTCCTCATTTGCATTAAGTTGAGGGCTAGTCTACTTTATGCAAATCACGGGCGTCTGACGCGACTCGCCGCCTCTCGAAACTCCCGAGAATCTTTTAAAATAAACGTTGTCGATCACATCAACACACATCAGTGACCGTAATG
>CAKAKR010040288.1:0-14079 GCA_916700685.1 Adelosebastes latens | reverse complement strand
ACTAGTATAGTATGAGGTTGTACTACTAGTATAGTATGAGTCTGTACTACTAGTATAGTATGAGGATGTACTACTAGTATAGTATGAGGTTGTTCTACTAGTATAGTATGAGGATGTACTACTAGTATAGTATGAGGTTGTTCTACTAGTATAGTATGAGGATGTACTACTAGTATAGTATGAGGTTGTACTACTAGTATAGTATGAGGTTGTACTACTAGTATAGTATGAGGTTATACTACTAGTATAGTATGAGGATGTACTACTAGTATAGTATGAGGATGTACTACTAGCATAGTATGAGGTTGTACTACTAGCATAGTATGAGGATGTACTACTAGTATAGTATGAGGTTGTACTACTAGTATAGTATGAGGTTGTACTACTAGTATAGTATGAGGATGTACTACTAGTATAGTATGAGGTTGTACTACTAGTATAGTATGAGGTTGTACTACTAGTATAGTATGAGGTTTCAAACACAGCCAGTGACATTCCTCGTGGTGTTTTACACCGACCTGGAAAATACTTGAAAAACTCCGACTGACCCAGTTGTAGGACATTAGCATCCACCGCCTCTGTCTTTAATTTTATACGAGTACGGTCACTGTAGTGTAAAACCATTTTTCAAAAATGTCAGCTTTACCAATGACTGGTCTCTGTGAAATGCAGCCGAGCGTTCGTTTCAATGCGTGCGCACGATGGAGCTCCAATAAAAATTGATCTAGCAGAGCAGAAGCATATTGAGGTGATATGTATACGCCATTAATGCTGATGAACAACCTACAAGGCTGCGCGTGGTGTGTATATGTGTGTGTATATGTGTGTGTGTTTGTGTATGTGCACTCTCTCTCCCTCAGCATACTTACAAAGCTTTGCATCATTCAATAGGTGTGGGCCGATTCATTGATTCTTCATAAAATTGCAGATGAGAAAGCGAGCCGGCAGTAATCAGTGTGTACACAGAAAGGCCCGAGGCTTCATGTATGCATCAGTGTGTGTGTGTGTGCGTGTGTGTGTGCGTGTGTGTGTGTGTGTGTGTGAGAGAGAGAGAGATAACACAAATTATGCTTCGATATGCTTAGCTCAAGTTTAATTCAATAGAGTATGCTGAGTTAAGCAGTCAAGTGTATAAATATGTACTGTATCACAATATCAGAGATTTAGCTGAGGCGGCGATAATCAATATTTGTATAATAATGTGAGAGGGATCTCTTTTAGTTAGACACACTGACATAGTTAGCAAATATAGTGGAGCATTTAGCAGCTAAATAATCTGTCATGTTTCAGATGTCTATGAGTTGTTTTCAGTTCCACCTAAAAGACGTTTCCCCTCTAAACTTCTCTCAGATAGTTTCATTTAAATAAACAGGTCGAGGCACAAAGAGGTTAAACTCTCCAATACTTGACAGAAAAAGCAAAGATGGGAACAAAGTCAAAAAATGAATACAGATTTGTGTACCAGAACTTAGTTTCTTCTTCTCTTTCCCATTAATCATCTCAGGGCGGTACATGCAGATGAACGGCGCCCGAACCTTCACTGCATGTACTGCCGCGCTGCAGTGACACAGAGTCGGTTGAGAATCGTTAAAGTTTCCCTTGAATGAATCAGACCTCAGCCACATTGTTTTGGAAATGAAAACAGCATTTTTTATCCACTGATAGCCAAAAACACATCTCTTCCTGTCTCTCTCCATATTGCTCTGTTGGCTACTTAGAACGAAGAACGTTTATTGATTCGATCCACAAACGATTGGCTAGCCAGTCGCCCCAAAGTCTCATTTGATTGGATGAATTATTGTAAACGCCCCCGAGTGCGAGATGAGTCATCAAACATTTGAAACCGTTTACAGGAAGAGAAAAGAGAAAAATCCCATTTCTGATGTAAAAATACTCTGATACTGACATATGTTTGGCATGTAACAAGAGGTTAAAGAACAATTAACACAGGGACACAGGATTAAAACTGGGAAAATGTATTTTTCATTTCATGGGGACTTTAAGTAGGGTTTTGAATGCAGGCCTTTTACTTGTAATGGAGCCCTATTTGTACTTTAACTTAAGGATCTGAGTACTTCAAACACTTGTCTCAGGACACTGCACCTCACTGGATGATCGCCGAGCCAGAACGTCCTTTTCAGGGCCGAGGCGGTAAAAGTTTTGGCTGCACTCTGGTCTCATTCCAGTGATGACAGAAATGCACCAGAGAGACCAGACAGAGAGATTTCACTGTGTGGTGACAGTTTGCGGCGCTGCCAGCAGAACCAAACCCAACATCTGAGCACAGAAAACACACCACTGAAAAACTACAGATGCACAAGAATCCACAGACTGCAGCGACAACAGACTACCAGTCCCCCATCAGCCCCTCTCTCTGTGAAGCAACAGGCCGGTGACAGACTTGAGGACGGAGTCTCAAATTCTGCACTTCAGTGAACAAAATGACAGTAATGTTGATGTAAACACAGTTATAACCATTTCAGGGGCAGCTGGGTTTTAATTGGTAGGGTTGTGCAAACAAATCACACAAACACAAACATCTCTCTTAGTTTTGGAACTACAGTTCCCATAATTTGAGGGTTTTGGGGGCTGTAAATAGGAACTATAATGTGACCATGAGGTCAGTGAGTTAGCTGTGGGCTACAAGTACTTTCAAGAAAGTGAAAGGATGCAATTTTAACTTATATTTACATTTTTGGAAATGAAAAGTATGCCGAATTAGAGATTAGAAGCTCCTGTTTGGAGTGTACCCATGGATATACAGACAGCTAACACTGGATTACTTTAAATACTTTAAATAACGGTAAATCAACCAAACATCATGCTCTGATCACTAAGAAAGCAAGTAATCAATAGTTACACTTTGGAGCAATAAGCTATAAGTCATTTATTAAAACAATATGCCCAAAAAATTACAGGTTGTAGTTTCTGAAATATGAATAATTGATGGTTTTCTTTGTCTTCCATAGAAGTACATTTAATATCTTTTGGTTTTGTAGTGTTATTTGGACAAAACAAGCAATCTGAATATGTCAACTTGGGCTTTTCTGACCAAACGTTAATCAATCCATCAATCAATAATGAGAATAATCATTATTTTCAGCCCAGTTTCTGTATTTCCTGGCTGAGTGGGTAAGAAAGAAGAGGAAAGAGGGAGGTATTCACAGTATCCCATCAATAACAAACACTGCATACTAACAGCATTGATGTTTGAATGACCTTTGACCCGATACTGCAGATGGAAGCACATTAACATGAGATCAGACGGAGAAAAGCGTGTGAAGGTATGAACTTGACCTCCTGTAGAGTGCAAGCAGCTTAACTGTGACCTAATAACCAGCTAACACAGGTTACAAACACATTACAGCACATGTTTTCCCACCATATATAGAAGAGCCATCCTTACTCTGGTTATTAATGTGATGGTGTACATTTGTTTACATCTTTGATTTTGAAGTTGTTTTTGACGAAGCGGTTGCGGATAACCATGCTCAGTGCACACATCAACACTGCAGCCTATACTTTAACATGTGACTGAAGCCTATACTTCAGCTCAAACATAACATATACCTCAACATGCACATCGGTGTGTATGAGCAGAGACCACGTCATGTTTACGCCTGAGATAAAGCTACTTCTGACATTGAGTTTGACCTTTTTAGTGTCACAATCTAGTTACATTTTTTGAGATTCCAAAAGTGTTGATGAATCAGAAGTTAGGCCTCTTATACTGACCACAACATTGGACATTACCTTGTAATAAATCCAGAAATATTTGAAGTAAAGCTGCTGTTTCTGCACACAGGGTGCATTTCTGCTTTCTGACCCTGAGTGCAAACTGAATTAGACAAAAGCCTTTCATGTTCTCAGCTGCTTCTCTGCATGAAACTCAACTGCAAAACGACTTCACACCAGAGCAGCTCGTCTTCCTCTGTGAGTTTAAAAAGAGATAACGGAAGATGTTGAATTGGTCTCAATAAGAAGCTGTCTGTCTGGGCTTTGTTTGGTCAAGATTTAGTTTATTTTGGACCTAAGCCTCGTGTGTTGTTGGCTGAAAATACTTTAGTGCATGCACTTTTACTATTGCTGCACTTTTAATATACATTTTGGCAAATTAAAATGATGCCGAATTAGCGATTAGCAGTTCCTGTTTGCAGTGTACCCATAGATGTACAGACAACTATCACTGGAATACTTTGATACTGAAGAAAACTTAAAAACGTGATGATTTTAGTAGATTAAGTAGATTTTATTCGCAATGGACATCAGAGATATGTCGCCGTTATGACTCATAGAAGGAGAGCAATATATTATGCAGCAGCTTGATTGCATATATTTTTAAAAACAGCAGATTTTAATCTCATTTTATGCATTAATCAGTAAAGGTCTTTAATTTTATGGGCAAAAACCGTGACTGTGACTTTCCTACTTTCAATCAGAAACTCAGTGAAATGTTTAAGGCGATTAAATCACTGATGGCAACCATAGCAACAATTAATGACCAGTTTTGAATAAATAATCGCTGCAGCAATAGTTGAAACTGCAAAATCTGCATTTGCATTTTATGCTCTTGTTTTTAATGTTTGATTTTTGAGTCGGTGCATGTTAACAAGCTGAAACAAACACAGAATTAATATTTCATTATCGATTCATCTTAAGGATTATCTTCTCCGTTAATTGTTTTGGTTTATAAAACATCAGAAAAGTGTGTCCCTGAGCCCAAGGTGAGGTCTTAAAATTGCTTTATTTTGGTCTAACTAACAAACCACAATCCAAAAATATTCAGACACCCAACCCACGCTTCCCTTATTACTCAATACTTTTATGTAGGCATTTAAACATGATCTTTAAAAGGTCAGACTGTGCTTCTGAACAGCAAATATCTTACCTAATGGAAGATGTCTTGCAAGAAATTGTGATTAAACATATAAAAAGATGAGCTTTATGCCTCTGAATGCTTTTTAAAAGTCAAATCAGCTCAATTAATTCCAATTAATGCACTTTTAGGTGATTTCTGATGCTACAGTAGGTTGCTAGAACTCAAACCAGCTTCAAAAATCTTACTTTTGTTATTCATTAAGACTGTAGATATGATCTTAAAATTGCTTTTTTTGGTCCGACCAACACAACAAAACCCCCAAATATTCAGTTTACTCTAATGTAAGACAACGAAAGCAGGGAATTCTCACATTTGAGAAACTGGAACCATCAAATTATTGTAATTTTTGCTTAAACAATTTACTTCTTGTCAAAATAGTCAACTTATTTCAGCTGTAGACACTTTTATTACTGTTTGGTATTAAATTGCCGTCAGCCTAGAGTGTGTATGGAGTAGCAGCACACTCAGAGTTATTTCTTCGGTGCTGGTAGTCCACCTCGCAGCTCAATAACATCCCCACCAAATATGATATTGGCTACAACTTGGGGAATAAAGTAGCCCTCAAGTCTAAACTCGAGTATTTGCTCCTGTAAGAAAAAATGGCTTCCTTTATCTTTGCGCTGATTAGCAGCGAGGGTTTGTTGTGGAGTACGAGGGGCTCCACAGCAAATGTGTGCCAATTCATTTCCTCAAGGTCTGCTGTGAGAAAACCTCCCTTCTCCGGTACGGCCCACACGTGGGGAGATTACATCTTTTATTTATCACTTCTTGGCTCTATTTTTCCAGTAAATTCCAGGCCGGGGTGCAATCAGCCAAGAAAGAAACCCTCCCTGTGTGTGTGTGTGTGTGTGTGTGTGTGTGTGTGTGCATGCACTACTGTTATTACTCTTTGTGAGCATGCCGATCGAGCCCCCCTCACGCTCTGGAATAACAACCCAGATTCTGTTTCTTCCCTGCAGATACATTTCCCAATATCTGGGAATATATAGGCCTCTTATTTTGGCAGGACAGAGGCTGGTGTGTTGTGTGTATTCTAGGGGTGGGAAAAAATAGATTCACCTATGTATTGCGATTTTGAAATAGATTTTTTTAATGCCAGAATGGATATATTTGCTTCATTTGAGTCTATGTGGAGGTAGAAGGAAGTTACCGCTTTTATTGTTGTAGTCTGTGACGTAACGTGACGTCATTTCCGTTCCGTATGTGTCAACCAAAACAAACCGCATCCAGCGTGGTAAACACTACACATCCAGTAAAGGATGGAAACACTTTGGGTGTCACACGTTGCAGGAAAAGCAGAGCTAGACATCACGGCTAAAGCTGCATGCTAACTCTGTCACGGACAGGAAACGTTATTGTATCGCGGTAACGTGCGGTCGAGCCAGCCGTCGCTCTCGTCTCCGTGGTCAAATGGGCTGACGCTACAACTGTAGAGCACCCAGATACTGACATTTATGTTCTCTGCATTCAATCGGCCCCGATGGAGCTGACCATGGATGTATAAAGAGAATAGAGCTGACGGGAGAGCTAGAGACCACCTTGGAGACGTTAGAGGAAGTAGACACGTGGGACTAGTTTTCAAAATAAGGTGTTAACAAAGGGAACTGTATATACAAAATACATATATGGAAAGAAGATTGATTGGATTATATTCACCAGAAGTATAAAACATTACATGTCCCTTATAAATTAAAAATAAAATACCACTAATTTGTGAGCGAAATGTCTTTAATCTTTGATTTTTGGGTAGCTGGAAAAATGTAAATAACAAATAAAGGTTAATAATGTCCGACAATGACTGATATGTTTGACTTCAGGACATCTCTGACTACATTCATTCTGAAAATCAAACATTTTTACTGTATTAATTAAGATATTTTTCAAATTAAAAGTCCCTAGCAGTGTATGATTAAACTTTTTCCCATGGTCTAGTGTTAAAAAAAGTTAACAAAGAAGCGCAAATCGCAACACCCAAGTATCGTGATAGTATTGAATCAGGAGATAGGTGAATCGTCCCAGCCCTAGAATATATATAGGCCTTTTATTTTGGCAGGACAGAGGCTGGTGTAATGTGAGTGTGTATTCCCTGTGGTCCTTCACAAAGCTCACATGCATTTAAAAGTGTGGGGGGAAGAGGGACGTATCATGCAAGTGTTCAGATTGCATTACAATTAACCATGCAGAGTAATGGGATTACAGTCTGGTGAACTCACAGGGTGACAGACAGAATCAAAGACTCCTGATAAAGGCTGCGAACTTAAAAACTATCCCTTCAACTCAACACAGCCACAGCACTCTCCGTCTCAAACAAAAAGGAGACACAAACCCGAACCAATTGGCTGCAAACTGGTGTGAATCACGGCCCATTTAAAAGAACCGTTGTGCTCAATACGCTTCCTCCCTTCCAAATCTCTTCTACTTAACAGGGGAGTGAAAAGATGCTTTTGTTTGCCTTCCTTTCGGAGGCGACAGGAAGCTTGAAAGACACAAATGAACATGAAAATAGGAACAAAGTGCCAAAGTCACAATGGGAATGCTGTGCTGGGTAATTAAAATCTCAAAGAGGGTCCAAGCACATACAAAAATAGTACAACTAAATGACATAAAATCTAATGTTAGCGAGTCACTGATTTGTGTTGTTGGTGGAGTAAAGTTGCACATGCAGCTGTCACTTTAGCACACAGGTGTCTGTTCCTGTTTCACTTTGTAAAAAATCTCCTTTCAGTGGGTTTTAAACATGCAGTAACTGGTCAGTTGTGCCACTTGGAAAGAGAGCACATCTACTTCTGTAATGGTTATTCTGCTCAGGCATTCCAGTAATAGCATGCCATATATACACCCCATCTAAATATATAACAAACGACATTGTGAGACTGCATATTTGACTGCTTTCCAACTCACATTTATTAGCAGCACAATGCTGATCAAACAACTATGTAAGCGGACAAAGACAGTACGTGCATTAACAAGTATCTGTGCCACACACAGAACAACTCATTCAAATGTAATGTGTGTCAGTTGACACCCAACCCAGCACTTCCCTTATTACTCAATACTTTTATGTAAGCATTTAAAAATGGTCTTTAAAAGGTCAGACTGTGTTTGTGAACAGCAAAACTCGACCTAATGGGAGACATACAGCAAGAAAATGTGATTAAATATATTAAAAAATGAGCTTTAATGTCTCGAAATGCTTTTTAAAAGTCAAATCAGCTCAATTAATTCCATTTAAAGCACTTTAAGGTGATTTCGGAGGCTGCTTGAACCCTCAAACTAGCTTAAAAAATCTTACTTTTGTGTCACAAATTGACATCTCACATGAGCCTAATTTATTAACGCCTCTATAAAAACAGCAGCAGACAATAGATATGGTCTTAAAATAGCTTTTTTTGGTCCGACCAACACAACAAAACCCCAAAATATTCAGTTTACTCTAATGTAAGACAAGGAAAAGCAAGAAATTATCACATTTGAGAAGCTTAAACTATCAAATTATAGGCATTTTTGCTTAAACTATTAACTGCATGTCAAAATAGTCGACTTATTTCAGCTTTTGTGTCACAAATTGACATCTCACATGAGCCTTATTCATTAAAACCTCTAAAAACCAGCAGCATACAGTAGATATGGTCTTAAAATAACTTTTTTTGGCCCGACCGACACAACAAAACCTCAAGATATTCAGTTTACTCCAATGTAAGACAAGGAAAAGCAAGAAACTCTCACATTTGAGAAGCTGCAACCATCAAATTACTGCTTAAACTATTAACTGCTTGTCAAAATAGTCGACTTATTTCAGCTCTAGACACTTCTTATTATAGATTTGGTTATGCATCCTTGTTCTGAGTAAGTTTTTCAGTGAAGTCTTATGGTGTTTGAGATGTGAAAATGTGGGGATTCCTCTTTTGTTAAAGCTTCTGTTTCCAACGCAATTAGAGGATTTTTTAGGCTTTGTGCACCCTCACATTTCACATTCAAACTGCCCCCAAGCAAAAACAGGATTTAAATGCCCCAGTCACACATTCCCATTCATGCACACAGCAGATTTAAAGCCCCATTGTGGGCTCTCTCCTCCTGCAGCCTGACCGCTTCACCCTTTGTTGTCAAAAAGATTGGTTTTATATGATGAAAGATTTGATGAAGTTGTTTTACATGATTCTGACATTGTTTGAAAAATGCATTGGTATCAATATAAAAACAAACCCACTGGAATAATACAGTGGCACAAAAGGGACACTGCAGGGCTTTATTTTTGTTTTAATTTTGTTTTAATCAAAGGCAGCTGGATGCCTTTGATGTGATGAAGCCTTTTACAAAAGTAACATTTTATCCGAAAAACTATACAACCAGTAACTACATACTCTGAATACACTCGATATGCACACATTTAAATCTGTAATATAGGTCATGTTGTTGGTTAAATGTCTTTAAAAGGTCAGACTGTGTTTGTGAACAGCAAAACTCAGCCTAATGGGAGACATACAGCAAGAAAATGTGATTAAATATATTAAAATATTAGCTTTAATGTCTCGAAATGCTTTATAAAGTCAAATCAGCTCAATTAATTCCATTTAAAGCACTTTAAGGTGATTTCGGAGGCTGCTTGAACCCTAAAACTAGCTTCAAAAATCTTACTTTTGAGTCACAAATTGACATCTCACATGAGCCTAATTTATATAGTCTCTAAAAAACAGCAGCAGACAGTAGATATGGTCTTAAAATAGCTTTCTTGGTCACAACAACACAACAAAACCCAAAAATATTCAGTTAACTCTAATGTAAGACAATGAAAAGCAGTAAAGTCTAACATTCGAGAAGTCAAAATAGTCTACTTATTTCAGCTCTAGACACTTGTGTCACAAATTGACATCTCACATTAGCCTCATTCATTAAAACCTCTAAAAACCAGCAGCAGACAGTAGATATGGTCTTAAAATAGCTTTTTTTGGTCACAACAACACAACAAAACCCAAAAATATTCAGTTTACTCTAATGTAAGACAAGAAAAAGCAGTAAATTCTCACATTTGTGAAGCTGGAACCATCAAATTATTGGCATTTTTGATTAACTGCATGTCAAAATAGTCGACTTATTTAAGCTCTAGACACTTATTATTATAGATTTGGTTATGCATCCTTATTCTGTGGAAGTTAAAGCTTCTGTTTTCAATGCAATTAGAGGATTTTTTGAGGCTTTGTGCACCTCACATTTCACATGCAAACTGCCCCCAAGCAAAAACAGGATTTAAATGCCCCAGTCACACAAACCAGTAAGATAATGTAAAAGAAAGGTGGAAAAACAGCTATATAATGTGGGTTTAAACAGTAAATTAACTGTAAAATACTGTGAAATTAATAAAGTTCAAACTGTATTATTCATTCATAGTATAATAATGTTAATTTTATACAGTAACATAAAGGCAACCCTGTTCTTTACTGTTATTTTACTGGGAAATTCTTAACAGTGCAGCTGTGGTTGTCTGTGCACTCATTGCTGTCTTAATTTCTGCATCTGCATTCTGCAAATCAGTAAGATAATGTAAAAGAAAGGTGGAAAAAACAGCTTTATAGTGTATCTTTAAACAGTAAATTAACTGTAAAATACTGTGAAATTAATAAAGTTCAAACTGTATAATAATGTTAATTTTACAGTAACATAAAGGCAACCCAGTTCTTTACTGTTATTTTACTGGAAAATTCTTAACAGTGCATATATTTGCACTAGATATAGCCCTGATCCCATCACCATCACATCACATCACTCACCGACTTGCAGCACGTTGTCCACGCAGCCGAGCTCCAGCAGAGCGACACCTCGTCGGAACGGTAGCCGCGTTTCGTCGCCGCTCTCCCCGCTACTTCCCACCTCCTCACCGCTGCCAGTATTGAACGATGAATACATGCAAATCTCCCGTTCACTCCTCGGGAAAGACCAGTAAACGATCCGTCTCTGAACAGGCTCCGGGATCCTCTCGAATCGCTCCTCTACGCGTTGAAACGGCCACTTCTCCGCGACTTTTCTAGCCGCGATGTCCAGCAGGGTCTCCGGGTTCCTGGTCGCGGCGCCCCCGGAGGCTCCGGAGCCTCCACCGCCGGAGGACGGAGCCCCCGCGGCCCGCTGGCCTACCCGACACGCCGCGCTGTATCCCGGCCGACAGCAGAGCCGCTTGGCCGGGTGCTGCTGTCCGCGCTCCGCCATCATAGCTCCGCTGGAGGAAGTCAACGCACCGTATGAACGCGGACCGTGGAAGGGAAGCTTTTTTTGTTGATTGTTGGCCGCGTATTGGCCAAATCATCCTTTTAAGGAGCCATGTGGGCAGGGCTTCTCCGGGGCTTGTCAAACCCCTTTGTTGACAAATTAAAGAGAGGAGGAGTCGGTCTGGTTAGATAGCTAAAGGACCGGATGGAGGAATTAATCCTTTGTGAGGTTTTAAGACCGAGAAAAGCTTTATAAAACCGACCGTGTTGTGCTTCCAGGTGCACCGGTTAGCAGATAGTACCGACCGAGAGCTGAGCTTAGAGAAGCCGGACTGAGAGCGCTGCTCTGCGGTGATGTGATCGGTGATCTGGGCCTGTCAACACTGGAGACCTCGTGGTTTTGGGGGAGGGGGCAGTGAACGCAGCACCGCCTCCAACACCGTGTGACGTTTAAAGGTCCACTGGAATGTGGAGCCTTTTAAAGAGAAACACAACCTATTTATGAGAAATATAGTAGAGGATGCACTCATATCTAGTACTAGAAGCAATAGAAGTAGTATTACTAGCAAGTAAATGTACTGCATTCAAGCAGTGCTGGAAGAAGTATTCAGATCATTTACTTCAGTAAAAGTACTAATACCACACTGAAAATACTTCAGTAAAAGTACTAATACTACTCTGAAAATACTTCAGTAAAAGTATAAGCTCTACTTCTTCTGCTTGAAGAAGTATTCAGATCATTTACTTCAGTAAAAGTACTAACGGTGAAAATACTTACTTTACTGCAGTCAAAGTACTAATACCACGCTGTTAAAATACTCCTCTACATTCAAGCAGTGGTGGAAGAAGTATTCAGATCCTTTACTTCAGTAAAAGTACTAATACCACTCAAAAATACTCCACTACATTCAAGAAGTGATGGAAGAAGCACTCATATCTATTACTAGAAGTAGTAATACTGCTACTAGCAAGTAAAAGTCCTGCATTCAAGCAGTAGTGGAAGAAGTATTCAGATCCTTTACTTCAGTAAAAGTACTAATGCCACACTGTGAAAATACTTCACTATAAGTAAAAGTTCTGCATTCAAGCAGTGGTGGAAGACAGATCATTTACTTCAGTAAAAAAAGAGCATGTAGTGGAGTAGAAGTATAGAGTTGCATAAAATTGAAAATAAAAGTACCTCAAAGTTGTACTTAAGTACAGTACTTGAGTAAGTGTAATTAGTTACTCTCCACCACTGGAAATATAATAGTGGATGGAAAGAGAACTATTGTATGAGTGAATTTATAGAAACAATATAATGAAAAAGCTAAAAAAATTAACTTAATGTTCTTATATTCATATTTAATATGAAGCTACCACGAGCAGCTGATTAGCTTAGCTTAGCATAAAGACTGGAAACGGAGGGAAACACCTAGCCTGAATCTGTTTCTAATCTTTGTAACATTTACCATACAGACATGTGAGGTATCAATCTTCTGTTCTAATGTAATGTAATGTAAATGTAGAACTATTACTACTTTAAAGTCATAACTAGTGGCATGAGTTTGTATTTTCATAATGCTTATTAACATAGTAAATAGTGTTATTTACCCATCAGAGAGCAAAGAATTACTGCTTTGTGTCACAGACAACAGTTCAACCACAAAAACGGTGCAAAGCGTAAATTCATAGTGAACCCATTGTTTCACAAGTGGTGTGTTCAGGGACTAGTTTACACCTGGGACATCAACCAGCTGATAAAACACAAATCCAGCAGTTTGGGCCTCGAGGGCAACCGGGCAACAACAACAACAACAACATGACCATTATCCACAGTGAACTCTGTCCAGTTGGCCTGAGGTGAGGACGCTCATGTAGAAGTAATCAGAGAAACAATCACAAGCCCTTTCTACACATTATATATCAGAGCCATACTCGACCAAAGAGATCCTTAGTCGAGTAATCGATTAGTTGATTTTATCGACAGATCTGTAAAACTGAGTTTCTCCACAAAGAATCACACAAAAGCACCACTTTAAATCTGGTTTTTACAAGAGATGTGCTCATAAGTTTCTTAGAAATAAGTCATTCAGTTTGAAAAAAACATAAAAAATGACTAATCATTTAAAGAAATATTATTCGAATAAGACCAAAACAACAGATTAGTCGACTAATCGACAAAGAGGTTAACGCAATAACTGCACTTCAGTACAATTGCGAGATACTTCATTTGAGTATTTTCATTTTCTGCTACTTTATGCATATAGTCCGAGGGAGTACTTTTTCCTCCACTACATAGCTATAGTGAGTAGTTAGATTACAGATTAAACATCTAACATACAAAAAATGTTAATGATGCATTAGAACAATAATATTTAGCTTAAATTTATGCAATATTAAAATGTTGCTTACATGTTATATCATGAGTAATAATAATACTATTATATAATGAAGAATAATATTATGGACCATTCTGCTGTGTAATTTTACTCCTGATACTTTTAATACATCTGGCTGATAATACTTTGTACTTTTACTTAAAGGGACTGTTTGTAACTTCTGTGTCCCATGCACGCTCGCGTCTAGCTACGCTGTTCAGACTCAGACTCCAACACGAACTACACGGAAGCACCAAAACCGCAAAGTTCTATCTAGTGAAGTCCGTCTGTTAAACAGTGTTGGCCGCGGTCGGGACTGTAGCTTTGGTCTCCAGGACCGGAGTCTCTGCTGTAGTCCGCTCCTCCGCTCCTCTGCCTGCCTTCACTCACACACCGCGCTCGTTCTCGCTCTTTCGCTCCACTCTCACGTGCCTGTGTGCACACTACACACTGTGGAAGAGTTATTAGATCTGAGAATATCTAGTGAATGTACAGTGGACGTTTGTGCAGAAATAACTGCTGCAGCTCCTCCAGACCAACAGAGGTTTCCCGTGTCTTGTGAAGTGACGGGGCTCCGCAGAGAGAAACGTTATCGTCTCCGACCAAAACTCCGGTGTCTCCCCTGTTCCCTCCGGCCGCGGTC